>MU672919.1:1570-30538 GCA_026770625.1 Nicotiana glauca | reverse complement strand
TTCCATCATTTGTTACACAGCTCTTACCATACAAACACATTCACACACCCACATTTGGTTTGTTGCCATTTACTTGCACCATCATATCGGAAGACTTAACCAACAACGTTCAAGCCACATTAATCACAAGAATTCACAAATAGTTCATATTAGTAGACACATACTTCCATGTCGACATCCTCAAGCTTTTACAAACTTGTCACATAACAAGATAGGCACATCAAATCACTTCTCACAATCACATATAACTTGTGGTATGGAAATCAACTAAGGCAGTCAATTCACATATTTTCATACAAGGTACACATACCGTATGCTCGTCACAACAAGAGGATTCTACAAGAGTTAAAGTTAGCCATACATACCTCAAATTCGCCCCTTAATGATACTACGATGCTCCAATACACTAAAGCAATTTCAATATACAATACAATATTCAATAGGACCAATATTAGTAACAAATTCCATAACTTATGCCATTTAGGCATATTATCAAACACCTTGTACGTATAAATCTTTTCAGCTCATAAACATAGTATTGGTTCACCCAATTATCACTATTAACCAACAATTCATCCCACTATTTTTCTTCAATAATTTATACTCCTAACATCACATGTGTGATCAACCGTTCACACCCAACCAACAAAATTCCATCGAATAATCATTTTTAAATCCCTACCATGGCCGTGTATTTAAATTGGGAATTTATGGCTTCCAATCACCATACCATAGGTTGTAATACATGATTCATACTCATAATTCCATAATAACTCCATATATGTAAGTCTAAGGTGTAGGATTACCTCTTGTAGACCAAATCTTGAAAGACAACTTTGGGGTGTCCTTGAGATTTAGAAGAAATCCTATGAAATCCAACCAAAATAATGTTATAACTAGTAATTGAGAAGTGAAATCTCCATGAAAACACACTTAAAAACTCACTTTAGGTGTGCAATTTGATGCCTTGGTCGAGTTGGGGTGTAGAGAAAGCCCTAAGCTTGAGAGATATCTCAAATTCTCTTATTTCCGGTCTTTAGGGGTATTTAGAGGCCTTCTACTAGCACGGCCGCGCACCTGGGCGCTCTAAAATGCGCGTCCAAAAGTAGAATACTTCGCAATATGCACGTCTACAAGCGCGATCGTGCACCTGGGCGCGCTAGTGATACATGCCCAGTAAAATGGTCGTAACTTTCTGTATACACCTCAAATGACAAACGGTTTGTTGCGTTGGAAACTAGACTCAAAGGGCTTTAATTTGATAGGTTTTTCATCACACAAATCCTTATGTAACTGGAGATATGATCGTCCAAAGTGAGGTCTTGTGCGCACTCATCTACAACTTTCGTCTAATATAAAATTTTCCAACTTGACTTAGGCTTAGGCCTCTCCTTAGACCCCAATTCACTTCTAATATGACTTATACGCTTATTAACATATCCAATTGATATCCATCATATCATAAATCCTCATTTGCACACGAATTAAAATAATTTAGCCTACCTTGGCACGACGAAAGCTTAAATTACTCGAAAAAAAATTCTGGGGCCTTACAGAGAGGAATCGTGTCTGTCAGCCAAAGACCGAAAAGAATACTCGCACCCGATTTAGATAGTGACAATATTCAGCAAAGGCATACATTCATAATCCCCACAAATGTAAAAGAACATGGCAAGCATCAAAGACGAAAGTTGAGAAAATACTTTTATATTCATATTTGTAAACATTTGGTTCCTTACATATGATTACAAAAGCCCACAAGGGGTCCTTACACAGAAACAAAGAAGAGAAGGGGTGCACACTCATAGTGAAAGCCTAAGGGCTTAGTCTACCCTCGGAGGTTCATCTCCGGTAGCAGCATCTCCGAGCGCCACCTCATCAAGCTCGCATCCTCGAAGGCAATTCCTTCGGTCGCCACCTCCTCTAGGTTCCCATCTCGATACCACGGAATAACATCGCCAAGGGAGAAGATGAAGAAGAGGAAAGTGGGAGGATGCAGAAGAGGCAGAAAAAAGAGACATAACCCACCGAAGCCAAAGGTTGAAGATTCGGTGGGCCCCAGCCTCAACGGCCGGTTGTGCTATTTTATCCCTTGGTACAAAAACCCAAGGGATGCAGTGCCACACCAGGCTAGGGTAGGAGAGTGAGTAGTGGTATATAGTCTGAACACTCTACTTAGCAGTGGTGCAGAATCCAAACGGCCTTCTATATCAGAGAAAGTCGGCCTCCCCTATATCATCATATCGAACCAATGAGGATAATAGTAGCAGGCGTAACAACAACAATAGCAATGACAAGACGGTATGATCTCACTCGACAAGGGGAAGCTCAGGTAGTACGCCACCACACAACTGATGAGAATGCTTCAAAAAACCTTAAAGCCGTGAATTCCAAACGTGGTGATTAATAATAAAGAAAGATGGCGAGAAGAAAGGGATGAATGAATGGAGGAAGGAACTTGGATACAGAGATAACGCCAGAATACCCCCATTTATAGGAGGTAATAACACGGCCATCAATGCCTTTGAAAGACTGATTGGCAGGTGTAATTAATACGCTCTCAAAGAAGTGAATCTACGGCGGTACTGTCACTTTGAAGAATGGGAATCGACAGTGCATTGAATGGCATCGAAAAAACAAGTCCATAGGATGTCCTGGTTATCGTGAAGACTCATATCATAGGTTGCGTCATCGGTATGACATTGTCACGGAAATCTTGAAGAGTCGGGCATCAGAATCATTTCCCATCGCTTCATTCTAGGAAACGCGGAGACTATCTGTATACGAAGAAATTAGTGGTCCAATTTCTTGCTATTAGTTCATTTTAGAAGAACATCTCGAGGTCTCGAGGACGGGAAGCTTTGATCGAGTTCCCTCCTTTAAAGCTCATTGAGGCTCGACTTAAAGGTAATATCGATCGAGGCTAGAGTAAAAATGGGGAGTTCCCAACGCACGCGACTAAGTCTGACAAAGTTGGCCTATCCAGAACTTGTATGAAGGTGTCACGTCTAGCCGTCCCATCTATATATCATTGTAATTAATGCTTTTCATACTATGTTAGGATTCCCCTCCTATATAAAGGGGATTGATAGATCTTAAGTACTCTTGCCTTATGTTTTGATGATCTAACAAACTTACTATTAAGAACAAGATAGGGAATCTGACCTACTTGGACTACTGCAAGATTTAACGGATTCCAGCTAAAGGTGAACTGCTACAACTTTAGGAGCTAGGAACCCACACAAGGACCTGATGCTCTTGTGGTTTCCTTATAGCAGTACAAAGTCTATTGGACACAGCTGGAAATAAAGTGACTGATGGCACTATTTCTGTCGCACCGCACTGTCCGCCCACTCATTCTCTAACCAAACAAAGTACTCACATCGTTTCAAGTGATATGATCAAGATGTACCCACAATGAGCTTTATACAAAACATCACTGGAAGGTTTCTGTTTCTCATTCAAGCCTCTTGCAAAAACAGAGAAATTAATCCTCACAAGCTTGAAGAATAAGGTTGAACGCAACTACGGACCAGTTCCTAAAAAATAGTTTGTTGTTGTCCTAGTTGAGTTGTAACCTTGTTATTGTACTTATTGTATCTCCTAAACTGCTTACCTAGAAGCGTTTGATTAGGAATCCTCTTGAAAATTCGTAAACCACTTGAATTTATGTTTTGACTAGATTTAGTCATAAGGAAAAGTCTTTGTAATTGTAGAGTTATAAAGTGGCTTATGGTGAGAGAATCACAAGTTAGAAAAAGATTTTGTAACTAGGAAGTAAGAAAGTTGCTTGTGGTAAGAGTACCACAAGTTAGTAGAGTAAATCCTTTGCAATAGGAATTATTGTAAAGTGGCTTGTAATAGGTAGATTACAAGTTAGTGAAGTTAAAAGCCTACAGGTATAGGTCGTGGTTTTTTTATCCCCTTGTGTGGGATTTTTCTACGTAAAAATCCTCTGCCTTATTTACATATTGTTTTATTAGAATTATCAGAAAAATCTTATAGAGGACCAGGTACTCTACGGTTTGGTAGACCCATACAAACTAACAATTGGTATCAGAGCGGGTTCTTCCTATCAGGCTAACACCTAGGAAGGATCCTTATGGCGGCTCCACCAAATTTTGAAGAAGGTCAATCCATATACCAACCCACCAAGTTTGTTAGACAATGCTATTGGTGGTGGAAAGCTAGAATGCACGATTTCATCATGGCTGAGGATTGTGAGCTATGTGATATCATTTGCGGTGGTCCTTATGTTCCAATCAAGGTACTAGATGAATTTCTATATTCAATGGCAAAAACTAGCAAAGAATACACTGAAGCAGACAAGAAGGCTGTAGAGAAGAATTTTTGTACCAAAAAAATTCTAGTATGTGGAATGGGACCTAAAGAGTACAATAGTCTCTTCCTGTGACACTGTAAAGGAAATATGGGAATCTTTGCAAATAGCTCATGAGGGAACTACACAAGTAAAATAGTTTGAAGATAAACCTAATAATGGTGATAGTTCCATGATGCCAGTTAAAGGCGAGGATATTGGATGTGACTCAACTTTTAATTTGATGGCTCAATCAGATGATGATGAATACAATGGCAACAAAGAGGTAAACTTCAGGGATGTTCAGAGAAATCTGAAATCCTATTCTCCAAAAAATCTCATGTGTTTTGCTGATGTTTTAATCACTAACTGTTTAGTCTTGTGGAGGATAGGGATTCTTTGATATTAGAATTAGAAGAATCTGAACATACTAGAGAAGACTTAGTGGCTGTTGTTACTAACCATAAGAAAACCATTGAAATCCTTAGAAAAGAAAAGAGTAATTTGTTGGCAGAAATTGCATACCAAAGGGAAACAATAGTAAAACTATGGACTAAGTCAAAACCTGAAAGTTCTAAAAGAGGAAAGGGGATAGTAAGTGAGGAATACATTAGGCTTGAAGATGAGGTCAAAGCTATGAGATTTAGGATGTGTGCTGAAATTGAGAAAAACAATCTTCTCCAAAACAATCTAGAAAGAGTAATGAATGATCTTGAAAAGTCTCTAAAGTGGACCTGGTCCTGAGAAGCTACCACTGCCTTGCTTACTCATGATTGTGAAAAAGGCAGGGAGCAGGGTTCCTGAGGGAGAAAACTCCTCACAACCCTCACAATAAGTACGTCACTATCTTTGATAACTGGCCTCGTACCCAATATGGGAACACTGGGCACTTCAAGGAAGGTATCCAGGCCAAGAATCAATCAGTTCAGAAAGACAGAGTGGTTACTGAAACTGTGACCACAAAAGAGGGACCAAGTTCCACTCACAAAAAACACACATTACCTGCATGTACTAAGAGAGCTCTTATTCATCCTTTTGCTTACTACAAGGGACCCAAACTTGTTTGGGTTCCTAAAACTAACTCCTAATCTCTAGTGCATGGAACAGTGAAAGGAAGCGGTCAACAATGGTTCATGGATAGTAGATGTTCGAAACACATGACCGGGAACACCGCATACTTTCTTTCACTAAAATCCATGCAAGGAGGGAGTGTATCATTTGGCAATGGCAAAAAGGGGTACATTCTTGGAGTTGGAAAAGCTGGGAAGTCACTCACTCATTCTATTGAAAAAGTGTACTATGTAAATGGGCTTAAGTACAGCCTCCTGAGTGTTTCTCAAATCGGTGATAAAGGAAACAAGGTGGAATTCTTGTCCAAAATACGTAAAGTCACTGACCTTGTGACCAGTGAAATAGTACTGATGGCCAAAAGCTATAAAAACAACAATCTTGCTGGTTTCGAATCTTTACAGAGTGGTGATCTGAGTTGTCTAAAAGCTGTTGACGATGATGCTGAACTATGGAATATAAGAGTGGGCTATGCAAGTTTTTCCCTTCTGAACAAACTAATTCAGAAGGACCTGGTCCATGGTCTGCCTATGTCACAATTCAAGATTCAAAAATTTTGTGATGCCTGTGCTAGTGGAAAACATATAAAGTCCTCCTTTAAGTCTAAAAGAGATGTGAGCACCTCAAAGCCGCTTGAGTTTATGCATATGGATCTGTGTGGACCTATGAGGGTGCAAAGAAGAGGAGGAAAGAGATACATTTTCGTAATCGTGGATGACTACTCCAGATTCACATGGACTCTATTTCTCAGAACAAAAGATGAAACTGTTGAAGTGTTTGTGGCTTTTGTGAAGAAAATCCAGGTAAAGATTGAGTCTAGAGTTGTATGCATTAGATCAGATCATGGGATAGAATTTGACAATGTCAAATTTCATTAATTCTATAATGAAAATGGAATCACTCATAACTTCTCAGCTCCCAGAACTCCCCAGCAAAATGGAGTAGTAGAAAGGAAGAACAGAACTCTGGAAGAAATGGCAAGAACAATGTTGATTGACAGTGTAATTGCAAAGAACTTCTAGGCTGAAGCTATTAACACTGCCTGCTAATTAGTGAATAGGTGGATGATCAAATCACTCCTGAATAAGACTCCGTATGAATTGTTGAACGAAAGAAAACCCAAGCTGACTTATCTAAGAACATTTGGATATGAATGTTATGTTCTCAACAATGGAAAGGATCAGTTTGGTAAATTCGATGCCAAAAGTGACGAAGGAATATTTCTTGGTTACTCTTCTCAAAGCAAGGCTTACAAGATATAAAACAAGCGGACTCAATATGTTGAGGAAAGTGTCCATGTTATTTTTGATGAATCCTATCCATCATTTTAGAAGAGTGCTTGATAACTAGGGATTATGATGCATTTTACACTCCTTCGTGCTTAAGTTTTGATTAGAAATGTGTACAAAATAGTCCCAAAGGCTCACATGTTGTACTTGATTGCAGAGTTTGATCAACAAGGTGAAAATTTGTCAAAACCCAGCTCAAAAAGGAGTGAAACATTCACAAGTACCAAGGCCAAGCTCAGTAAAACAGGACTAGTGTGGCCGCATACTATTATGTGCGGTCCGCAAAAATGAAGTCAAAGAGTAGGCATTTCAGGCAACCAAGCAATGCGGCCGCAAAGTATTTTGTGCGGATAGCATTGACTTCATTACGACCGCACTCGACTTTGTGCGGTCCACAAAGCTCAAGTTCAGAGAGGTGCCATTTTAGAGGAACCAGGCCAATATGGTCTGCGGTCCATTTTATGCGGACCGCAATAGAAGCCACCGCGATCGCGGCTCATTTTGTGCGGTCCGCGGTGGGCAATTTTAGAGAGCAGATTATTTAGCTAAGAGCCTTAGTGCGGCCGCACTCGATTTTGTACGGTCCGCATTGCCCCCTTAGCGGTATTTTTGCCCAAAATTTTTAGCCTAGTATAAATAGTTTCTTTTCCTATTTTTAGGTCATCAGTTGTATTTGGACGAAGAGCTGCACTCGTGAATAGTTCTGTTTTACCATTTTGAGTAATTTTAGCTTAATTTCATCATTGAATCTTCAAGTTTTATCTAGTAATTATTTTTTATGGGCTTTTCTTCATCTATTTCTTTGTTTTCTTCTATAATCATGAGTAGCTAGACCCATTAGCTAGGGTTGTGGCTCAACCCTAGTGTAGGTAATTGATGGGTCTTGTGTTTTAATGCTTGATTGTCTATGTGTGTTTGATTTTTGGACTAATTTAGGGTTTTAATGTTGAATTAGTGGTTGCAAACACTAGTTTATGCCTAGTTAACTTTGGCTCTTATTGAGAAATAGAGCCTAAGTTTATGAAATTCGTCCAACAAGGAACTGGGGCGTATTCAATAGATTGATAGCCCCAATTAAAGGGCTAAACCTAGAGATAGTAGTACCCGACTTGAGCCTCACTTTCTTGCACAAATTATCATACCCAATTGGTCTTGAGAAAGTCAATTCGAGAAAAATCACTCGAACTACCGAGAGGTATAGAGTGAGTAAAATCGTGCAATGGTTATATCATACTCCCCAAATGTGACAATCTAGCCTTAGACTCAAGAATCCGTCAATTATCCACCTAGGAGATAGTCACTTCCCTAGTGCCTTTTACCTTTTTGGAAAACTTTCAATAGTTTAATCTTAGCTTTATTTAGTCTAATTTAGCATCCTAGTAGTATAAAATTAGAAGTAAAATCAAAACAAACAATGTTTAGAAGTGCAATAACAATTATGCAACTGCAACTTAGATAGAAACTCAACTCCAATTTCTATCTCCATGCGGAAATCGATCCCGACTTTCTCGGGTAAAAGCTGCTTCAACCTCTCTTTCCACTTTTTAGTAGTACAGGGTTGGCCTCGATCACTTTTTGGTGCCGTTGCCGGGGAGCTAACATTTTTGGCTATTTATCTAAATAGTTTTGTGCATTGTTCTTCTTTCCTTCTGTGTTACTAATTTGTGTGTGTCATAACTTCAGGTACTAAATGGCAGCAAACAACAATGACCCTCATGGAAATGTGCGGGGGAGGAGGTAGATGATGTCGGAGATGATGAGGTGCCTCTTGTACCTCAAGGACAATGTAGAGGCTGCCAGGCCAATGCTAATGCTAGTGATAATATTGCAGACCCTCCTCCGCCACCTTTAAGAGTGGCTCCTCGAGTACTTCCAAACCAAGTTTATGCAAGTGCAATTGTCCCACCCCGAATTCGGGCGGGCAATTTTAAAATTACCAATGTGATGTTGACATTGCTGGAGCAGCGTGGGTACTTCACGGGCGCTGCCAATCAAAATGCTTACAAACATCTCAAGGATTTTGTGGATACCTGTTGGGGGAGAAAACAAACAAATGTGTCTGAGGATGCACTTCGATTGAGACTCTTAACATTTTCACTTAGAGGGAAGGCATTGGATTGGCATGAGCAACTTCCCAACCATTCCATCACTACCCGTGATGAGTTGGTGGACAAGTTCATTGCAAAAAATTTCTCACCGGGGCATGTGGCAGCATTGAGAGATGAGATCTTGGCTTTCAAGCAGGAGTCCACTGAACCATTGCATGAGATTTGAGAGCGTTATATAACAATGGTAAAGGAATGTCCCAACAATGATATGACTGAGGCGATGATCCTACAGACTTTCTATGGGGCATTAATACAACAAACCAGTGCATAGTGAACCAACTTGCTGGGGGAAACTTCATGAAACTAACTTTTGATGAGGCTTGTGACATTCTTGACGAGATGGCTGACACTTCTTCTGCTTGGCAAAGTAGATCCAATGTGCCCTAGGGTGACCCCACAGTCACTCATTTGCACTAGGAGTTACATGATCATGGGCAGGATATAACTGAGTTGACAACTCCAATGAACCAACTAGCAAAGGCACAGTTGCAACAAGTTCAAAATCCTCGCCAAGTGAATGCTAAGGAGGGTGTCAACATGCTAGTCAACAAAAGAAGACATAGAGGTCAACAGAACCAAGGGAATTCAGAGCAATTTGACAATGATTGTGGTGGATTCCAAGATGATGATTATGATGGGTAGAATAAAGAGGTTCAATATGTGAACAATTATCAAGTCCAAATGGGCAATTCTTCCAACCAACAACAATGGAGACCCCTAGGCAACTGGGGCAATCAACAACAACAAGGTAATGGTAATTGGAGGAATAACAACCAAAATCCCAGTTGGGGCAATCGGAACAATCAGGGTAATTGGAATAGTAATAACAACAACTGGGGTGGTAACAACATTCAAGGTGGGTGGAATAATGGAAATCAAAGAAACTGGGGGCAAGGCTTTGAAAGGCCCACAATGTACCAACAACCGAACAATCCGCCCCCATTTCCATCCCAAGGTCCTAGTCCTTCTAACAATGATATGGGGAGAATTGAAATGATGTTTGAACAGATGATGAAGAAAAATGCGGATTCTGATGCTTAGTTGTCTTCCTACAATACTTCAATTAGAAATTTGGAGGTTCAGTTAGGCCAAATCTCACAATCCTTGAATACTCGCCCTAAGGGGTCTCTACCAAGTGATACGGTAGTAAACCCGAAGGGTGGGAACAATCATGTTATGGTGGTAACTACAAGGAGTGCACGATGCAGTGATGTGAATGCCTCCAAACAAAAGAAATTTTGGGTGATGATGTTGAGTTGCAAGAAGATGAAGTTCCTTTGGTGGTTGAAAATGTGATTGATGAGAATGTGAATGAAGAAGTGAGGATTGATATTCAAGATCCCGAGGTGGAAACTCAAAATGATGTGAACCCATCTAGGGAACGCGTAATAGACATGCCGGAGCCGGTTGTGCCTAAAGCCAAGGCTCCTTTGCCAAGGCCACCTCCACCTTATCCTCAAAGGCTCGCGAAGCAGAAAAATGAGAATTAGTTTAAAAAGTTTATTGATGTGATGAAGATCTTATCTATCAATGTGCCTTTCATGGAGGCTCTTGAACAAATGTCGTGCTATGCTAAATTCATGAAGGACATGGTGACAAAGAAGCGATCTATGGATTGTGAAACTATAAAGATGACCCACCAAGTTAGTGCAATAGAGCATTCAATAGCCCCGAACTTGAAGATCCTGGTGCTTTCACCATTCCTTGCACTATTGGGAGTGCGGCCTTTTCTAAGGCTCTATGTGATTTGGGGGCAAGTATCAACTTGATGCCCTGCTCAGTTTTCAAGACTTTGGGTATTGGGCAACCAAGGCCGACTTTTATGAGATTGCAAATGGCAGATAGAACGATGACGAGACCATTGGTTATTATTGATGATGTGCTTGTCCGGGTGGACAAATTTATCTTGCTAGTTGATTTTGTGATCTTGGATTTGAGGTGGATTATAAAGTTCCAATCATATTGGGAGACCTTTCCTTGCTACTGGGAAGGCTTTAGTTGATGTGAAAGCAGGGGAGCTCACCTTTCAAGTGGGTGATGAAAAAGTGGCCTTTCATGTGTGCAAGTCAATGAAGCAACCCAACAGTTCCGAGGTGTGCTCTTTTGTGGACATTGTCACGGCAGTGATAGTTGACGACACCAGTGCATTGATCAATGTAGAGGATCCTCTAGAGGCCGTATTGTTGAATCTTGACGTCAATGAGGATGAAGGCCGAGTGGAGTGTGTGAATGCTTTACACGGGATGGGCTCTTACTCTTATGAGCCTAGAAAACTATCTTTGCACATTGAGAATAGGAAGACTCACCAACAAAACCTTCAATTGAGGAACCTCCGGTGTTGGAGTTGAAACTGTTGCCTCCACACCTCAGGTATGAGTTCTTAAGCCCTAGTTATACTTCGCCAGTTATTCTTTCCTTTTATCTTACTAACATGAAGGTTGATGCCACATTGGCAGTTTTTCAAAAGCGGAAAAAGGCAATTGGATGAACTTTAGCTGATATTCGGGGGATAAGCCTCGCATTCTGTAGGCACAAAATTATTGTGGAAGATGATGCAAAGCCCTTATTGGAACATCAAATGAGGTTGAACGAGGCAATTCAAGAAGTTGTGAAAAAGGAGGTGATCAAGTGGTTGGACGTCGGGGTTGTGTACCCCATCTCTGATAGCTCTTGGACTTCACGGGTGCATTGTTTACTAAAGAAGGGTGGCATGACCGTGGTTGCAAATTCACAAAATGAGTTGATTCCTACCAGAACCGTCACCGGTTGGAGGGTATGCATGGACTACCACAAGTTGAATAAAGTGACCCGCAAGGATCACTTTCCATTGCCTTTTCTTGATCAGATGTTAGACCGACTTGCTGGGCGTGCTTTCTACTGTTTCTTGGATGGGTATTATTGGTACAACTAAATCTTGATTGCTCCGAAAGATCAGGAGAAGACCACATTCACTTGTCCATATGGAACCTTTGCCTTTTCTCGGATGCCTTTTGGGTTGTGTAATGCACTGGCTATATTTCAGCGGTGTATGATGGCCATTTTCACCGATATGGTGGAAGATATTCTAGAGGTGTTCATGGACAACTTTAGTGTTGTGGGTGATTCATTTGATGAGTGTTTGAAAAATCTTGATAGAGTTTTGCCCCGTTGTGAAGAAGCCAATCTTGTTCTTAATTGGGAGAAATGCTACTTCATGGTGGAAGAGGGCATAGTTCTTGGGAATAAAATTTCAAAGCATGGTATTGAGGTAGACAAAGCAAAAATTGATGTGATTTCAAGGCTCCCTCCCCCTATCTCGGTCAAGGGAGTTAGAAGTTTTCTTGGGCATGCGGGGATTTACTGGAGATTTATCAAAGACTTTTCGAAGGTAGTGAACCCCTTATGCAAGCTATTGGAAAAGGATGCCAAGTTTGTGTTCGATGAGATATGTATGCAAGCTTTTGAACTTCTCAAGCACAAGTTGACCACCACTCCTATCATTACTGCACCTAATTGGAGCTTGCCCTTTGAGCTCATGTGTGATACGAGCGATGTTGCGGTTGGGGCAGTTTTGGGTCAAAGAGTGAACAAAATATTTCATTCGGTGTACTATGAGAGCAAGACAATGAATGATGCTCAAGTGAACTACACGGTGACTGAGAAAGAACGTTTGGCTATTTTTTTTCCAATGGAGAAATTTCAGCCGTATCTTATGGGTGCCAAGGTCATAGTCTATTCCAATCATGCCGCACTCCGGTACTTGATGACGAAAAGGATTCCAAAGCTAGATTGATGCGATGGGTCTTGTTACTTCAAGAGTTTGATTTGGAGATTGTGGACCGAAAGAGTACTGAAAACCAAGTCACGCTTGGAGGAGGGGGAGGCCTCGTGATTGCCTAGAAATCATTGATTTATTTCCCGACGAACAACTCCTTTCGGTGTAAATGAATGGTATGCTATGGTTTGCGGACGTTGCTAATTTCCTTATGAATGGTATAATCTCGTGTGATCTCTCTTCTAACCAAAGGAAGAAGCTCAAACGGGATAGTTTGGATTTCTATTGGGATGAGCCGTATTTGTTCAAGATTTGCACAGATGGTGTGATCCGAATGTGTGTCCCGGAGGAAGAGCAATTGAATATCTTGGAGGCTTGTCATTCATCTCCCTGTGGTGGCCGTCATGGTGGGGCGAGGATGGCTTCCAAAGTTCTTAGTTGTGGGTTTTATTGGCCAACTTAGTACAAAGATGCAAGTGAATTTGTGAATAGGTGTGACGAATGTCAAAGAGTGGGTGGAATTTCGAAGAAAGATGAGATTCCTCTCAATACCATTCTTGAGGTTGATATTTTTGATATATGAGGCATTGATTATGGGCCCGTTTGTTAGCTCATGTAGGAACACATACGGTCTTGTGGCGGTTGAATATGTTTCAAAGTGGGTTGAAGTTGTGGCTCTGCCCAACAATGAGGCACGGAGTGTTGTTGCATTTATCAAGAAGAGCATTTTTACAAGGTTTGGAACTCCTCGTGCAATCATAAGTGATAAGGGGGGTCTCATTTTTGTAATAAAGCTTTTGACACTTTACTTGCAAAGTATGGTGTCAACCACAAAGTTTCTACCCCTTATCATCCTCAAGCGAGTGGCCAAATTGAAGTCTCAAATAGGGAAATCAAGAGTATATTGTCAAAGACGGTCAATGCAAATAGGACCGATTTGTCAAACAAGTTGGATGATACTTTATAGGCTTATAGGACTGCTTACAAGACTCTGGTTGGTATGTCTCCATATAGGTTGGTGTTTGGGAAAGCTTTCCACCTACCGGTTGAGTTAGAGCACAAGTCCATGTGGGCTTTGAGGAAGTTAAATCTTGAATTGGATGTGGCAGCAAATCTTCGTGTGGAGCAGCTTAATGAACTTGATAAATTTTGATTCCATGCCTACTCCAGTTCATCCTTGTACAAGGACAAGATGAAGTACCATCATGATAAATATGCTCGTGGAAAGGAGTTCAAAGTGGGTGGTTTGGTTCTCTTGTTCAACTCTCGGTAACGTCTGTTTCCGAGAAAGCTTAAGTCAAAATGGAGTAGACCTTTTGAAGTGGTGTTTGTGAATCCGTTTGGTGCACTTGACTTGAAGAATAAAATGGGGAAGTTTTCAGAGCGAATGGGCACAGGGTCAAGCACTAATAGGGAAAAATTGATGACAGCCATGTGGTGGCACTTCTTCATCTCAAATGATTTGATGGTAACCTGCGTCGTGTGGCGACGTTAAATCAGGTGCTTCTTGGGAGGCAACCCATATGTTTTTCTTCTTGTTTTTCTTTGATTTTATTATAGTGCAGGATTTATTTTTTGACTGACCGGTTGTGAGATGCGGTAGTATTGTGTTGATGCAGTGCAGGAAAAAGTTGGAAAATGACCACTCTCTGAAGTTGGCAATGCGGACCACACTCATTTTGTGCGGCTGCAAAGGCCTTTGGGCGGGGGAAAGCAATCAATGCGGACCACACTCATTTTGTGCGGCCGTAAAAGCCTTTGTGCGGGGGCAAGCAATCAATGTGGACCGCACTAGTGATTTTACTAAAGTTGGGACTCTCTGAAGTTTTCCATTGCGTCTGCATTGCATTTTAGTGCGGTCCGCGGTGGTCCACTGCGGCCGCATTGCATTTTGTGCGGTCCGCAGTTGTCAATTTGTCAGTGCCTTCTAGTTTCGAGCACCGCGGAGTGCGGTGCCATTTTGTGCGGTCCGCGGTGGGTAGGTAAGCTGGGCCCCCAGGACCTTTTTCTATAAATAGGACCTGAGGCCCTACATTTGAACTTTTCGATCCTTTTCATCTCAGAGGCACAAAATTACTGTTCATCTAACTAAATTGCAAGCAATCAACTACTAAGGCTCATTAATCATCACTACATCTCACTTCTGGTACCTTTAATTTCCTCTCATTTGTTTAATTTTATTATTTTCTTTGAATTATTGTTTTTTTTAGTTTTTCTGCCTTCCCTTCCCGTTTTTCCTTCAATTTTGTAGCTTAGGGTAGTTAAATAACGTTTTAATTAGGACTAGGTAGTTAAAACATTGTGCCAACACTTAGAGAATCATCAATAGATAAAAAATTGGACTAAGATTGATCAAAACGTGAACCCTAGGTTGGTATTGTTGTTGGGCACTCAGTGCGGACCGCGGTGGATTTTGTGCTGTCCGCAATGCTATTTTGTGCGGACCGCAATGGATAAAGTGATAAAAGTTGACATTTGAGGATCGCGGCCGCAGTGGATTTTGTACGGTCCGTGGTGCCTCAATGTGGACCGCATTGGCATTTTGTGCGGTACGCGGTGCATAGATTCAGAGAGTGGGTAGTCTGAACCCCACCTCTGTGCGGACTGCAATGGGTTTTATGCGGTCCACGGTGGCCTCTTTGCGGCCGCACTACATTTTGTGCGGTCCGCACTCTGCAAACACTATCTGTAACATTTTTCTTTCTGCAACTTTGAAATTCATTATTTCTATTGATACTAACAAAGCATGACTAAATATTGTTTGTAGACAATGGTGAAATCAAGAGGCAAAGGTGGTAAACAAACAGGAAGAGTAGAGTCCTCTCGGGGTGGGAAGCAAGGAATGATAAAATTAACCCCACAAGTCAGACAAAACATAAAAAACACAAGGAGAATCATAAGATTGTAGACAGAGCAATTGACCAGTCAGGGAGTGAGTATGAGCCATCCTGGGAGGATCTTCAGACTCCGTGCCAGAATACTATCCTGACTGGCCAGAGAGAAACAGGTTAAGAGATTCACCTCTAGCCTCCCCCACTGCCCAGGCCTCAGTTCATATATCTTTTGAGTCGTCTAAGGGCTCAGATGAAGGCAGTGGAGATGAGTACTCCACCTCTTCTATAGCTTCATTACCCATAGAGGGTGCAGTAGCAGAAGAAAGGGAAGAAGCAGAAGGGGGTGAGTCCCAAGTAGGTGGGGTAGAGAGGACTAGGAACCCGGAGGCATGGGAGGACCAGTTCGTCAGTGAGGTTGCCTATAACAAATTCAGAGAGTGGTGGCCCGAAAAGAGCTTGATACCTGAGAGAAAAATTATTACCCGGGATCTCTTGCCTCACAACCCTAATGTGCTGAGGCAATTCAGAGATAGAGCTGGATGGGACTACTTCATAGGCCATGTGGATGACACCAAAGAGCACTTGGTGAAGGAATTTCACACCAATGTGGCCCACATCAAAAAGGGTACCACAGTCACCAAAGTGCAGAATTTAAAGGTGAAGTTTGATGGCAAGACCATCAATGACTACTTAGGCTTCACGGAGGAGGATGAGTCCTTACACTTGGACAAGATGAAATTGGGTGAAGAAGCCCATCCGTGGTTAGCGGAGGACTTGGCAATCCCAGGTACCACCCCCGATTGGTTGATTGCGGGAGTGAAAATATTGAGGAGAACGTTGAACTTTGAGGCTAAGGGGTGGGAGACATTTGTGTGTAGTAGGCTAGACCCTACCACCCAAGACAACTCACTCCCAATTCACCGGGCGAATCTGGTTGCATCTATCATGGTAGGGTACCTGATCAATGTCGGGAAAGTGATGTCCCGGGTCATTACACGGGTAGTGAATCAAGGTGACATGTCGTATCCATTCCCCAACTTCCTAACGATGTACTTGGAGGACCTAAATGTGGAAAAGTGCAAATTTGATGTGAAAGTTAAGGCAAAGGCACCTTTTCTCGTGGTACAACCTATAGAGTGATGACAACCTTAAGGGCAAGCACTCTAGGGGCAAAGCCACTACTTCAACTGGACAGTCTGAAGAGTGAGTAGTGGTAGTGGCTCCTACTCAGCCACCCTCCACTGCAGCAGACATGGACCCAGGTCCATCCACTTCCTCAGCTCCAGAGATACCCTCCACCACTGCCTACCCATTGACTGCCCACTGTCTGAGCCAGGCCCTCACCAATATCAACAACTGGATGCAGACAGATACTTCTAAGCTGTTTGTATTATCTACTACTGTGGCAACTCAGTCAGCACCTCCTCCTTCATAGGTTCCACAGTCCATTGAGGACATTCTCAAGGATCGTTTGGACAACCAGAAGTAGATCCTTGAGAACCAAAAATTGCTTACGGACACTGTTGATTCACATAGAAAGGCTCTTAAGGAGATTTCTAGGGAGGCAAAGAAGATGAGGAAGACTCGGGCTTCCAAAGAGTCGGTGAAGGAGTTACGGGTCGAGGTTGAGAGATTGAAGGCGGATCATCTGCCTTTAGATTTGCTAGTGTATAACCCAACACCAGCAGCCCAGCCCTAGCCAGAGCAGTCCGAGAGGCCTCCTAAGAGAAAGATGGTGATTCCCCAGTCTGACGATGTAGTTATTCAGTTGGTGGACCCACCGGAGGATTCATCCAGCCAGCCCCAGGATGCAGCCTAGGAGCCAGTTTAGGTCCAGGCCCAGGTCCCAGCAGAGCCATAGACCATAGGGAGCCAGTCACAAGTTGCCGAGCATATAGAGGACCCAAGGACTCAGACTCAGGATCCCATGCAGACGGACGGCCCATAGGGAGTCTCTTTTTCCTCTTTCATCTATTTTTGTGCTTATTTTGCTTAGTTGGCATTGAGGACAATACCAACTTTCATTTGAGGGCGCAGCCCTATTTGGATTTGGAGGATTGTACATATGATAGATTTTATGATTTCTTTCTTTCTTTTTTATCTTTGGTATGTATATAATTTCAGCATTTCATTACATTTTTCATACTTTTTTTTACCTTGGGTCTGTATATAAAAGTTACGTTCTTATGTATATATTCATCTCCCCTATTGTATATTCGATTAAATCCCCTCTTGTACATATTCATTTTATTTTCCGCATTTCTCCTTTTCTTAGCTTCTTATTTTATATTCGTAGCTTCTTGTTTTGAGTTTTTGCAATAAGCCTTTGGTTTTCTTAATGCCACGGTTCTTTCCAAAGGTGGAATTTGTGTGAACCGGGTGGCTCTTCCCGATGATGAATGGGATGACAACCTTCTTAAGGGTTTGAGTCTATTTTTCTTTTTGCTTTTTAGTATTTAGTTGGTAAGGGTGCCTCAAGAAAAGCTTCACTTGGGCCTAACACATTTGCCTTTGATCATATGGCCAAAAACAAATCGTTGTGTATAGGATGGTGAAAGTTGTGACCTTGAGACTCTCGTGTTGGCCGATAATCATCAAATGGTTTTTCAGGACCATTGTGTGATCAAATCTTAACTAAGGTTGTTGTGGGCCCCCGACTCTGTGTCTTTAGCGATCCCATAGCTTGTGTGGTGAGAAATTGCATTGCAAGTCCAAGTCCCGAGCCATTGATCTAGAACTTGCCCAGAATGTTTGTCTAGGCAAAATCCTAAGTGTAATTTGAATTGAGACATGATTATAGGCTCTCCTTGATCCAAATGATATCTTTAACACTTCCATAGCCTACCAAAGATAAAATCCCTAATCAACCCTTTTGAGCCTTAGACCTTTTTCCTTCAAGAACCATGATACAAGCCTTTACCCGTTCTAAAGATACCCTCTCTTGGCACCCGATATTTCCTTAGCACATGGAAAAAGTATAAGTTTAGGGGGAGAGACGAGGATTGCAACAAAGTGGTAAAAAGGTACAAAATGAAGAAAAGGAAAGACAATGAAAAAGAAAGAAAAGCAAAAAGACAAAGAATGTTCAATATAGAAATGAATGAAGGGATTCAATAAAAGCAAAGAATGAAAGGTGTGGAAAGTTGAGAAAGGAGAAAAGATTTGAAATAAACAAGAAAGAGTGATAGTGCATCTCTCTAACCCCTTAGAAAGAAGTGAAATGACTTAAAAGGTCAAGTGAATGCGTGCCAAAATGAAGCAAAAAGAAGTGCTAAAGGGAAGATGGAACCAACTTAGACCAAACATTTCATACCCTCAACCAAAATCCTTCACTATGTCTCCACAAAAGTCCTATATGATCTTGAGTTGAATGAAACTTACATTAGTGGTGACTCACATAAGGGGCAAGCATATGGTACCTAGAGCCGAACTTGTGACTTTTCTTTGAGAGAGATGAGTGTATTTCCATTAACCTCATTCTGAGTGCAACTATCCTAAAGGTGAGGTTTGTTTAGGGAGAGTTGAGGATGTGTGAGTTTGGGTTCCGCAATGACCAGAGTAATAGAAAAGAGTTTTCTTGATGTGTTGAGTCAACTCTTGATGCTCTTGTGTCGCACTAAATCCATGATGTTTAAAAGAGTGAATGTTGTTAATGATTCATTTGAATTAAGGGCAATTGTTAGTCCCAATTGATACTAGATGATGTCACTTTAGGTCGGCTGAATTTTCCTGGATTAACTCTTAAAGGGTGGGTCTTATTTTGTTTGCTTGAGGACAAGCAAAAGATTAAGTTTGTGGGAGTTGATAACTAGGGATTATGATGCATTTTACACTCCTTCGTGCTTAAGTTTTGATTAGAAATGTATACAAAATAGTCCCAAAGGCTCACATGTTATACTTGATTGCATGGTTTGATAAACAAGGTGACAATTTGTCAAAAACCAGCTAAAAAGGAGTGAAACATGCACAAGTACAAAGACCAAGGCCAAGCTCTGTAAAACAGGACTAGCGCGGCGACATACCATTTTGTGCGGTCCGCAAAGATGAAGTTCAGAGAGTAGGCATTTCAGACAACCAAGCAATGTGGCCGCAAAGTATTTTGTGAGGATTGCATTGACTACATTGCGACCGTATGCGACTTTGTGCGGTCCACAAAGCTCAAGTTAAGAGAGGTGCATTTTGGAGGAACCTGGCCAATGCGGTTCGCGGTCCATTTTATGCGGACCGCAATAGAAGCCACCACAGCCGCGGTGCATTTTGTGCAGTCCGTGGTGGGCAACTTCAGAGAGCAGATTATTTAGCTAAGAGCCTTAGTGCGACTGCACTTGATTTTGTGCGGTCCTCATTTCCCCCGCCGGGGTATTTTTGTCTAGAATTTTCAGCCTAGTATAAATAGTTTCTTTTCCCATTTTTAGGTCATCGGTTGTATTTGGATGAAGAGCTATGCTCGTGAATAGTTTTGTTTTACCATTTTGAGTAATTTTAGCTTAATTTCATCGTTGAATCTTCAATTTTTATCTAGTAATTAATTATAATGGGCTTTTCTTCATCTATTTCTTTATTTTCTTCTATAATCATGAGTATCTAGACCCATTAGCTACGGTTGTGGCTCAACCCTAGTGTGGGTAATTGATGGGTCTTGTGTTTTAATGCTTGATTATATATGGTTGTTTGATATTTGGACTAATTTAGGGTTTTAATGTTGAATTAGTGGTTGCAAACACTAGTTTATGCCTAGTTAACTTTGGCTCTTCTTGAGAAAGAGAGCCTAAGTCTATGAAATTGGTCCGACAAGGAATTGGGGCATATTCAAGAGATTGATAGCCCCAATTAAAGGGTTAAACCTAGAGATAGTAATAGCCGACTTGAAACTCACTTGCTTGCACAAATTATCATACCCAATTGGTCTTGAGAAAGTCGATTCGGGCAAAATCACTCGAACGACCGAGAGGTATAGAGTGAGTAGAATCGTGCAATGGTTATATCATACTCCCCAAATGTGACAATCTAGCCTTAGACTTGAGAATACGTCAATTATCCATCTAGGAGATAGTCACTTCCCTAGTGCCTTTTACCTATTTGGAAAACTTTCAATAGTTTAATCTTAGCTTTACTTAGTCTAATTTAGCATCCTAGTAGTATAAAATTAGAAGTAAAATCAAAACAAACAATGTTTAGAAATGCAATTAGGAACAATTACGCAACTCCAATTTAGATAGAAACTCAACTCCAGTCTCTAGCTCCCTGTGAAAATCGATCCCGACCTTCTCGAGGAAAAGCTGTTTTGACCTCTCTTGCTACTTTGTAGTAGTACAGGATTGGCCTCGATCACTTTTTGGCACTGTTACCGGGGAGCTAACGGTTTTGGCTATCAATCTAAATAGTTTTGTGTATTGTTCTTCTTTCCTTCTGTGTTACTAATTTGTGTGTGCCACAACTTTAGGTATCAAATGACAGCAAACAACAATGACCCTCTTGGAAATGTGATTGCGGGGGAGGAAGTAGATGATGTCGAAGATGATGAGGTGCCTCTTGTACCTCAAGGACAACGTAGAGGCCGCCAGGCCAATGCTAATGCTAATGACAATATTCCAGAACCTCCTCCGCCACCTCCAAGAATGGCTCCTCGAGTGCTTCTAAACCAAGGCTATGCAAGTGCAATTGTCCCACCCCGGATTCGGGTGGGCAACTTTCAAATTACCAATGTGATGCTGACATTGCTGGAGCAGCGTGGGTACTTCACGGGCGCTGCCAATCAAAATGCTTACAAAAATCTTAAGGGTTTTGTGGATACCTGTTGGGAGAGCAAGCAAACCAATGTGTCCGAGGATGCACTTCGGTTGAGACTCTTCCCATTTTCACTTAGAGGGAAGGCATTGGATTGGATTGAACGACTTCCCAACCATTCCATCACTACCTGGGATGAGTTAGAGGACAAGTTCATTGCAAAAAATTTCTCACTTGGGCATATGGAAGCATTGAGAAATGAGATCTTGGCTTTCAAGCAGGAGCTCACTAAACCATTGCGTGAGATTTGGGAGCGCTATAGAACAATGGTAAAGGAATGTCCCAACAATGATATGACTGAGTCGATGATCCAACAAGCTTTCTACCGGGGCATTAATACAACAAACCAGTGCATAGTGAACCAACTTGCTGGGGGCAACTTCATGAAACTGACTTATGATGAGGCTTGTGACATTCTTGACGAGATGGCTAACACTTCTTCTGCTTGACAAAGTAGAGCAAATGTGCCCCAGGGTGACCCCACGGTCACTCATTTGCACTAGGAGTTACATGATCATGGGCAGGCTATAGCTGAGTTGACAACTACAATGAACCAACTAGCAAAGGCACAGTTGAAACAAGTTCAAAATCCTAGCCAAGTGAATGTTGTGGAGGGTGTCAACATGCTAGTCAACAAAAGAAGACAAAGAGGTCAACAGAACTAAGGGAATTCTGAGCAATTTGACAATGATTGTGGTGGATTCCAAGATGATGATTATGATGGGTAGAATGAAGAAGTGCAATACGTGAACAATTATCAAGGCCAAAAGGGCAATTCTTCCAACCAACAACAATGGAGACCCCAAAGCAACTGGGGCAATCAACAACAACAAGGCAATGGTAATTAGGGGAACAACAACCAAATCCCAATAGGGCAATCAGAACGATAATCAAAACAATCAGGGTAATTGGAATGGTAACAACAACAACTGGGGTGGTAACAACAATCAAGGTTGGTAGAATAATGGAAATCAAGAAAATCGGGAGCAAGGGTTTGAAAGGCCCCCAATGTACCAACAACCAAACAATCTGCCCCCATTTCCATCCCAAGGTCCTAGTTCTTCTAACAATGATATGGGGAGAATTGAAATAATGTTTGAATAGATGATGAAGAAGAATGCGGATTCTGATGCTCAGTTGTCTTCCCACAATACTTCAATTAGAAATTTGGAGGTTCAGTTAGGCCAAATCTCACAGTCCTTCAATACTCGCCCTAAGGGGGCTCTACCAAGTGATAAGGTAGTAAACCCGAAGGGTGGGAACAATCATGTTATGGTGGTAACTACAAGGAATGCACGAGGCGGTGATGTGAATGCCTCCAAACAAAAGCAAATTTTGGGTGATGATGTTGAGTTGCAAGAAGATGAAGTTCCTTTGGTGGTTGAAAATGTGATTGATGAGAATGTGAATGAAGAAGTGAGGATTGATATTCAATATCCCGAGGTGGAAACTCAAAATGATGTGAACATGTCTAGGAACACATAATAGACATGCCGGAGCCGGTTGTACCTAAAGCCAAGGCTCCTTTGCCAAGGCCACCTCCACCTTATCCGCAAAGGCTCGCGAAATAGAAAAATGAGAATTAGTTTAAAAAGTTCATTGATATGATAAAGAGTTTATCCATCAATGTGCCTTTGGTAGAGGCTCTTGAACAAATATCGGGCTATGCTAAATTCATGAAGGACTTGGTGACAAAGAAGCGATCTATGGGTTGTGAAATTATAAAGATGACCTACCAAGTTAGTGCAATAGTGCATTCAATGCCCCCGAAGCTTGAAGATCCCAGTGCTTTCACCATTCCTTACACCATTAGGAGTGCGGCCTTTGCTAAATCTCTATATGATTTGGGGGCAAGTATCAACTTGATGCCCTACTCAGTTTTCAAGACTGCGGGTATTGGGCAACCAAGGCCGACTTCTATGAGATTGCAAATGGCAGATAGAACGATGAAGAGACCACTGGGTATTATTGATGATGTACTTGTCCGGGTGGACAAATTTATCTTGCCAAGTGATTTTGTGATCTTGGATTATGAGGTGGATTATGAAGTTCCAATCATATTGGGAGACCTTTCCTTGCTACTAGGAAGGCCTTAGTTGATGTGGAAGCAGGGGAGCTCACCTTCCGGGTGGGTGATCAAAAAGTGGTCTTTCATGTGTGCAATTGAATGAAGCAACCCAACAGTTCCAAGGCTGTATTATTGAATCTTGATGTTAATAAGGATGAAGGCCGAGTGGAGTGTGTGAATGCTTTACATGGGATGGGCTCTTACTCTTATGAGAAGGAAGACTCCACTAACAAAACCTTCAATTGAGGAACCTCTGGTGTTGGAGTTGAAACCGTTGCCTCCACATCTCAAGTATGAGTTCTTAGGCCCTAGTTATACTTAGCCAGTTATTCTTTCATCTTGTCTTACTAACATGCAAGTTGATACCACATTGGCAGTGCTTCAAAAGCGAAAAAAGGCAATTGGATGGACTTTAGCTGATATTCGAGGGATAAGCCCCACATTCTGTATGCACAAAATTATTCTGGAAGATGATGCAAAGCCCTCCTCTGAATATCAAAGGAGGTTGAATGACGCAATGCAAGAAGTTGTGAAAAAGGAGGTGATCCAGTGGTTGGATGTCGGGGTTGTGTACCCCATCTCTGATAGCTCTTGGACTTTGCCCGTGCAATGTATACCAAAGAAGGGTGGCATGACCGTGGTTGCAAATTCACAAAATGAGTTGATTCCTACCATAACCATCACCGGTTGGAGGGTATACATGGACTACCACAAGTTGAATAAAGTGACCCGCAAGGATCACTTTCCATTGCCTTTTCTTGTTTAGATGTTAGACCGACTTGCTGGGCGTGCCTTCTACTGTTTCTTGGATGGGTATTCTGGGTACAACCAAATCTTGATTGCTCCGGAAGATCAGGAGAAGACCACATTCACTTGTCCATATGGCACCTTTACCTTTTCTCGAATGCCTTTTGGGTTGTGTAATGCACCGGCTATATTTCAGCGGTGTATGATAGCCATTTTCACTGATATGGTGGAAGATATTCTAGAGGTGTTTGTTTACCGTAAAAATGGTAACAATAATTAAATTTATAAATGAGATTCTAAAAATACGTGATCTATTCTCGAGATCGAACCAAAGGGGCCTGTTGCCCGAGTGCAGAGATGATTGATGGGACCTCGGGGTCGGCGTTGGTAACGATCTCGAGCTATCGGGACTGTCGGGGATGGGATAACAGTTAAAGGTATGATTAAGCAAGGCTCTATATTGCCAATATTAGATGATATGGTGAAGAACAAATAAGAAAACAATAAATGCTAAGGAGGCCTCATTTTACATGTTGTTATCATTGATTGAGTTATTGTGAGGATTAAAGCACGAAGGGTGATGTCGTGCACTTGATTGCCTTAATATCATTATCACATCATGTGAGGAAGAGAGTAAAAGCACGAAGGGTGATGCAGTATTTATTTCATTTATCATATCATATGACGAGGATGAGAGTAAAAGCACGAAGGGTGATGCCATGCCATTTGATGATCATTGCTTTTACTTGATTTCCGAATTTGTAAATTTACTTGGCTACATCATTGTTTATTCTAAAAAGAGGATACTTGGTGATTTTGTATGTACTGTTTTGGTCTTACTCCCTTTCTATATGTTCCTTTACTGTTATTATTTTAAATGTTTTACTTGTTATTTATGTTGCTTTATGTATATATCCACACAAAATTTTAGTAGGTGTCTTGTCATAATCTCGTCACTATCTCGTCGAGATTGGGCTCGGTACTTACGGAGTACATTAGGTCGATTGTACTCATACTACACTTCTTCACTTCTTATGCAGATTTTGTTGTTGGTCCCAACAATATCTAGCAGTGCTTTTGCTCAGATCATATCTATATCTAGAGACTTGAGGTAGACCTGTACAACGATTGCAGTCCCTGAAGTCTCCTTCCTTATCTACCTTTGATGTTTATATATTTCGAACAGTTGTATTTTATTCAGACATTGATCGTAGCACTTATAGTATGCTCATATACTTGTGACACTAGATTCCGTGGCTAGTCAGCGTTTTTGAGTTATTATATCTATTTTGAAAATTTTCACCTTTAATTCTTATTATATTGCTTTCAAATTGGTTTATAAATGATTGGTTGTGTACTAATTTTGGCTTGCCTAGTAACTGGATGTTAGACGCCATCACGGTCCCGCGGTTTGGATTTCGGGTCGTGACACATTCATGTTGTTGGACATCAAATATTGTTTTTGTCCTTTAAATTACTTGAGCCGAGGGTCTATTGGAAACAACATGTCTACCTCGCCAGGTAGGGGTAAGGTCTGCGTACACACTACCCTCTCCAGACCACACTTGTGTGATTATACTGAATATGTTGTTATTGTTGTTGTTGTTATCGTTATCCTTTAAATTACTAACCTTTAATATCTAGAATATTAATTCGATCATGAGTGTTTTTAACATTAATTTAGTTATGAGTATCTACAACTAATGAATACCCTAGAAATGAAAAGGAAAAATTTCACACAAGAACAATTGGGCTCCCCACTTTTCAATTTTATAGCCCATATTTTAATTTACAACTAACTAGTCCAAAAATAATAAGCTAATATTCAACATTCAACTCCAATAGGTTCTCGAAATTACTATTTAATTTTTTAAAAAGATTGCTCAAGCTTTTAAATTAACTTTCGAATCAGTAACTGTGACTCAATTATTAGTTCAACAAACCAAATCCACTTGGGTAGTAAAAATTAGATTTTTAACAAGCTTAAATATATGGGTTTGAATTCCAAATTTAATTTCGTGAGAATTTTGGAATGGGTATTATTTAAACTTGTTAGAAATAGTATAAAGAGGTTGTATATAAAATTTGAAGTCATCTAATGAAGATTTGGACTGGTTTGAACAAGAATTGCAACTGAAAATCGTGGAAGAAGTTCGTCTACAGACGTTTGTATAAAGGTGTATAAGATGTGTTTATATACTCATATACACTATTATACAAGATTATACAAAATTATACAAAAAACTGACTTCGTCTTCTTCCTTGCGTCCTTTCTGAAATTTAACTCAAATCTTGCTCAAATCTACTCCAAATCACTTCGAATTTAAATCTTGAACTCCTTTTGATATTTGCAATTAATTGGAACAACACTCAATCCAAACAACTAAAACTCAAAAAATTATATTTTCCAAAGCAAAGCTTTGAATGACCATCAATGGTAGACTTCTACTTTTCAATTTTCTTACATTGCAACCAGGTGACATAGGGGGAGAAGCAAAAAATATTCGGCCCTTTGAAACATATGTAGAAGATGTGAGAAGAAGAAAGAGTGAAAGCAATGGTTGTGACAGTATGTATAGCTTTTAAAAATAATGGTTGTAAAAACACATATTTTAAATTTGTCAGTGCTTTCAAAATATGTACAATATAAGCTAGATAGGGCAAAATTTAAAAACATAGTTCATTTTTTATTATAGTGTAAAGTCATGTGTATTTTTTTTAACTTCAAATAAAATATTAAAATAGTGAATTAAAGATGTATTAGTGCAATACTGGTTTTCTGATTTTTACTCAATAATATTAAACATTCAGAAACTTCTTTTTCCTAGTGAAATGGTAAACAGAAAGCTAACTGTTCTTTTTCTTTTCCTCTTTTTACCTTGTTTGCTTTCCCAGCCTGTCGAAGATCTAACGACCCTTTTGGTCATATATTTCACCAAAATTTATTTGAGTTTTTTCTTGACAAATACATATTTATTCATAAATTTTAATAAATTTTCAAAACTCAAAACCCAGTCGAAGATCTATATTTTATCTATATTTTGACAAATTATTATTACATTTTTAAAAATTACCGCAAACTTTTGTATTTTATAAAAGAGCCCACAATTTATTATTTGTAACAATATTGCTTCGTCTTCTCTGTCATCTGATAGTGTATTATGTAGTTCATTATAAAAATAATAATTTTGTATCAAATTTATTTATGTTCATGACTATAGTTGGTGATAATATAACCAATGTCATTGATGAAAGTACTATGTAGTATTTGTGATAGTTTTTAGAATTTGTGGGTATAAGTCATGTTTCATGTTTTTAAAAAAAGAAAAAGTGAAATATGTTTTGAAAACTAATGTCAAACACATTTTGGATCTTCAAACTAAACCTGTTAATCGAGTCAGGCTAATCCGTTTTCAGCCCGGTTCGGCCCCGGTCAGCCCGGTTCAACCCGGCACTGTAGCATATATGGCGGGCTGGGACAGATTGGACGGGGAGCGGGTTTTAGACGAACACATTTTGAATACCGATGCACCGGAACCCGCTAAGCCCGCTAACCCATTAACGGGCTGCAACCCAGTTCGGCCCCCTAACCCGTTAACGGGCTGCAATCTAGTTCAGCCCGTTAACGTGTTACTTTTTTTTTAATTTGGTTACTGTAGACAATAAATTTGCGTCTTGAAAATAAAATCAAGACCGAAAATATCGCAATAATCGTAGTATTTGATTTTGAATATTTGAGTGTTTCAATCTCTATGAATCCTCTGATTCTTCTTTTCAATGGTAAATAAATTCAAGGGCCTTGGAGCTTGATCTTGAATCTATGTAGTTGTTTCCACGAACGATGATCTTGTTCTTGAGCTTGAGCTTGATTGCTTGAACTTGACCTTGATTTATTCTTCGTTCTTGAGCTTGAACTTGATTTCTTGAACTTGAACTTGATTTGTTCTTCGTTCTTGAGCTTGAACTTGATTTCTTGAACTTGAAGCTTGAAGCTTGAAACTTGTGGAGGAATTTGTAGCGTTTGATCCACGAGCTCTTTCTTGCTTCTTGTTATAATTTTTGGGTCCCTTTTCTGAGTTATGAAGACCCCCNACGTGACGCGATTTCATTGGCTTTTTAGTGTGACTTGGCATGCCTTGTCATTTTGACACGTGGCATGATCTCATTGGCTTTTCCATTTGACTTGGCGTGCCACGTCATTTGACACGTGGCACCAAATTGGGCTGCTAGGAAAATGATATTTTGGGCTTAATGAAGTGGGCTCATCACTTTAGCCCAATTAAGTGGACTAGCCCAATGGATTAAGACTTATTTATTTAATCCATATATATTGGACTTATATAATTAATTCATTTACATATTAGCCCATAATATTTATTTGGACCAATATATCTTGAATTTAAAATATAGTCCAAATTATTTTATGAATTTAATTTTAAGTAAAATTTTGTATGCCAACAGTTACCTTTGCTAACAAAATTTAATTAAAAAAAATTTAGCACACCCCGCCCGAGCCCGTTAAGCCCGAATCCGAACGGGCCCACAAAAACCCGCAAATTCCCAATCCGCTATCCTCAGCCCGCTACCAACCCAATCCGTTAACGAAAGGGATATTTTTTTTTTTTCAGCCCGTCCCAGGCCGCCTGTTAAATTTGAGAATCTATGTCCACAGTGTAGCTAAAACACCTGCCGGCTCAAGGGAACCGGTCAAGGCGGTTAAAAATCCTCATAATGTAATACAAAAAACAAGACTTCCAACAAAAACTAATTTCCGAAAACAATAACTAAAACAGAAAGCATAGTAAGTGTATATCACAAGTAGTGATGACCAGTTGATTGACAGAGAAGCAAAGAAATGCTCTGCTGCTTCACAGCTGACTGTCATACCCACATATCCTTTTCCATTTCCCCTTGATCTTTCATGTATTAAACCCCCCAGAAGTTAGAGAGAAATGGAGGCAAGTGCAGGAATGGTTGCTGGATCACACAAGAGGA
>MU672915.1:5455-21390 GCA_026770625.1 Nicotiana glauca | reverse complement strand
CCACTAGAACCTTCTAGCAGGGGTTCTAGTGCATTTCTAATTAAACTAAATGTATTAATTTGAAAATAATTCATAAGATAAGGGGTGGAAAATCAGAATAGGAATTTAAAAAATTCCTTCCCCTTTTACTCTATAAATAGGCTTCATTTGGCCTCTCTTAATAAGTTTGGACAATCTGAAATCTTCCTGGATCATCTCTGCAATTTTAAGTCTTCATCTTAGAAAATTCTTTAGTTCAAAAATTCAAAAATACCAAAAAACAACAGAAGTAATTCGAAGATCCTACTGTTATATTAGTTTTCACATCAGTTTCGAAGATTATTTGGTGCTGATTGTCAAATCATATGCTGTTGATTGTTGTTGATTTGTGATTTCTGCTGGATTTGAGTCCGTTAATCTCGGAGCTGTGATTAATTGTTGTTGAACTCTCATTGCTGATCATCTTCCCGTTAATTTCACTTAGATTCTTATTGACCTTCATCTTATTTCCAGGTACATTTCTACTGTCCATTGGTGTAATTTTGATTCGAGGAAGTGAAGTAGAAGTGTTCATGTAACACTTCAGTTTTTTTTTGCTTCTACAAATGAACCTGCATCTATGTAAATTTCATTAGAAATGTTTTTATTCATTTAGGAATAGTCTAATTGTAATTAAATTTAAATTTTTCGGACTGTTACTGCTACACTTGAACATCTGATCATGATAGATTTTCGTATTAATATTTCATAGGATTTAAAGTCTTAGTAGCTAATAAGACTGTAATAAAACGTAGAGTTATGATGTTAAAAGTGACAGTTAGACCTAGGACTCAGATTACAAATTTGGATTTATGTATCTCAGTAGTTTTCTTCTAAAAATGATAAGTGAATCTAAGTGTATGTTAGTTGAAAGGTGTGAGTATATAACTGTTCTATTCTGAAAATTTAATACATGTGATGTAACTGAAATTAGATAATTAGGCATATGTTTACATTCTTATTTTGAATCCAGCTCAGCAAATTTTGTGTTGTTTCCGTTCTGACAACAAATGAAAGAAATTATCCAGTAGCTAAATAGTTAAATTGACTTGAGTTTGAAATTAAAAGTTAGGCAATTCGTGTTTCAGTAGATAGAGTAGTATATTTCTATAATTTGAGCAGTTTAATGACAATTTGTGAAAACTGAATCAAGGCCTTAACAAATGGCCAAAATTAGTGTTAATATTGGTATACCCATAAGCCTGGTCCATTTTCGGATACTTGGCATTGAGTTTTATCCACTGGGCCGTCTTGGAGCCCAGTAATAATCCAACTTAATGGTTGGTGTGAATTATAAAAAATGAAATTTTCATTTTACTTAATAAATCAATCCATATGCATTTAAGTTCATTTCCTTTTAATAATTGATCCATAGAAAAATTATAGTCATTTTAAGTTAGCCTTTAATAAAATAACGAGACGAGCCTCGCCGCATTACACACACAATTGCGGGGCCCTCAAATAACTTTCATAAAATCTTTAGATTCGGAAGGACCGTTTAGCTAATTTCACGGTCTTTCCCAAAGTAATAAGAAATAGATTCCTTAGGCACAATTTTAATATCCATTCTCAAGTATGGGTGTACATTTATGTGACCCAAATCTTACTCTCAACGAAGTCGAAATGTATTTAAAGCCACAGGCGTACTGGTACGGTGTGGTTCAAATAATGCATTTTCACGACGTTGCAATTCCTTAAAATTGATAAAGCGAAACACTAATAATGCACATAATTAGAATATATAGAAATCAGATAAAAGCAGATATAACAGTTGGGAGACCGTGCTAGAACCACGGAATTCGGGAGTGCCTAACACCTTCTCCCTAATTAATAGAATTCCTTATCCGAATTTCTAGTTCGCAGACTGTAACGGAGTCAAACTTTCCTCGGTTCGGGATTAAAACGGTGACTTGAGACACCATTATATTCTCAAGTGGCGACTCTAAAAAATTTAAATAACTAATCCTATTCTGACTGTCCTTAAATTGGAAAAACTCCTTATTATACCCTTCGCCAGGTGTAACCTATAAAAAGGGAGGTGTGACAGCTACTTCAATATAGAGATTGGGTGAGGAATAATTGCTACTTCAAATTTGAGAATTGGTGGTTAGAAAAAGAAGGTTTCAGGGAGATGATTGGTAACTGGTGGTCCTCTTTTGTGGTGACAGGTAGACCTGATTTCAGCCTTGCCAAAAAACTAACCTTGCTTAAACAAAAATTGAAAGAATGGGGCAAAGAAGCTGCTGGTAATTATGTAATGAGGAAGAAAGAGTTACTGCATAGAGTTTTGGATTTGGACAGGTTTTTGGAAAACAGAGGCCTGAGAGAATCTGAATTATTGGAGAAGGCCAATATCCAAACGGAGATGGAAGATATAGCAAAATCAGAGGAGATATCTTGGAGGCAGAAGTCAAGATGTTTGTGGCTAAAGCAGGGTGATAGGAATACAAAGTTTTTTCAGAAAATGGCCACTTCCCGTAAAAGGAATAATCATATCGATACGATAGAAGTGGATGGGACAACAATAGAGGATCCTGTGGAAATTAAAAATGAAGTTTTGGGTTTTTATGAAAAGCTCTATACGGAGAGTGAAACTTGGCGACCTACAATCAATTTAGAAGGAGCTCCTAAGATCACAGATGAAGAGAATATTAGGCTACAAAGACCATTTGAAGAGCAGGAGGTTCTGGAAGTAATAAAGCAATGCGCTAGTGACAAAGCTCCAGGGCCGGATGGGTATACTATGGGGTTCTTTCAGAAATGTTGGAACTGCTTGAAAGACAGATATTATGGAGGCCCTTATATATTTTCATCAGGAAGAGAAGTTTGAGAAGAGCTTTAATGCCACCTTTATAGCTCTTATCCCTAAAAAGAAAGCGGCCAGAGATTTGAAAGACTTCAGACCTATTGGTCTAATTGATAGTTTCTACAAGATTGTGGCTAAAGTCCTTACTGAGAGGTTGAAAAAGGTGATGCCTAAATTAGTGTCAAGTAATCAAATGGCATTCTTGAAAGGGAGGCAAATCATGGATGCATCTTTAATCGCTAATGAATGACTCGACACTAGGCTAAGAGAGAAGATACTAGGTATAATGTGCAAACTTGATATTGAGAAGGCGTACGATCATGTGAACTAGAATTTCTTGCTGAAGGTCCTCAAAGATTTAGGCTTTGACCGAAGGTGGTTGAATTGGATTTGACACTGTATCAGCACAGTAAGGTTCTCTATACTTATAAATGGTTCACCACAGGGTTTCTTCACTTCCCAACGAGGCCTTAGACAAGGAGATTCCATTTCTCCTTTCTTATTCTTGTTGGTAATGGAAGGACTTAGTAATATGATAATTTTGCAGTTTCTGAAAGCTGGATCAGTGGTTTCAGAGTGAATACGGACAGGACCAGGGCCTCTCTATTTCGCATCTTCTCTATGCTGATGACTCCCTTATTTTTTGTGAACCAGAGGTGAATCAATTGAGATATTTGAGACTAATTCTATGTGTGTTTGAAGGAGTTTCAGGACTTTATGTCAATTGGAACAAGAGCAGAATAATTACAGTGAACACAGTTTAAGATTTGCATAGTGTTGTTGCAGTTTTAGGGTGTTAAACAAAGTTTCTTACTACAAGTTACCTAGGATTGCCTCGGGGGGCAAAAGCAAAGTCTGAATTTATCTAGCAAGGAGTGGTGGATAGATGTGAAAACATATTGGCTAATTGGAAGAAACAATACCTTTCTTTGGGGGAAAGATTAATATTAATTTACAGTGTATTGGATTCAATTCCCGCATATACTATGTCCTTATTTCTCATGCCATCCAAAGTGGAGAAGAAAATAGACAAGCTAAGAAGGGAATTTTTATGGCAGGGGAATAAAGAAAACAAAGGGATTAAAATCTTTTCAAATGGACTACTGCACTGCATCAAGGAGGTTTGGGCATTAAGAACTTAAGGATACAGAACAGAATCCTTTTAATGAAGTGGCTTTGGAGATTTAGTGCAGAAGCCAACACTTTGTGAGAAATTTGGTCTTTTGAATGTATGGTGCACCAACAGAGGGCCCTCTCCACAATGAGTTAGTATCTGGAGGAACATAGACTCCTTGTGGCCAGTTTTCTCACAGCATATTGATTTCAAGATAGGTAAAGGAAGGAAGATTTCCTTTTGGCAAGATAAATGGTTTGGTCATCTACCTCTCAGAGACCTTTTACCTGTAATATACAAATTAGTACTCGACAAAGAATTCACTGTAGCACAATGCTGGGAAGATAATAGCTGGAATATAAAACTCAAAAGAGACATTAATGACTGGGAGCTAAATGAGGAAGCTGAATTCTTCTGTATACTACATACATCGGTAAGCCTAACCAGTAATGAAGACCTTTTGATATGGAGAGGACACAGCAAAGGGATTTATACAGTCAAGACATGTTACAACAACAACATACCCATATAACCTCACATAGTGCGGTCTGGGGAGGGTAGTTTGTACGCAGACTTCACCCTTACCTTGTGGAGGTAAAGAGGATGTTTCCAATAGACCCTCGGCTCAAGCAAGCATAGGTAACCCAATAATAACAAGAAACAAGACGGAACAACACCAAAAACCATGTAAAATCAGCATACATAGTAAGATGATCAAAATGCAAAAAGCCTACTACCAGCCAAATGCGAGAGTACGTACTAACACTACCGGTATGAATAATCTAGACTACCTAACCTACTATCCTAATCTTCGACCTCCACACCTTCCTATCACGAGTCATGTCCTCGGTTATCTGTAGTTGCACCATGTCATGCCTAATCTCCTCACCCCAACTCTTCTTTGGCTTACCTCTACCTCTCCTAAGGCCCTCCACACCCCCTTACCGGGGCATCTGTGACACACACTAAAAATAAGACAAGTAATTAATCTGTCACACTAGTGAAGTCCAATGATATGTTTTGGCTCATTATATAATATATAAGGGAAACAAACTACAGTGTGACAGTAAATTCTCTCCGCTAATTTTTCATTTTTCTTCTTCATCTTTCATAAAATATCAAATGAGGTAGATTTGTTTTCCAACTCAGAACCAACCCAAATATACAATACTTAAAACAGTGACCTAAAGTATCAAAAAGATCATTCCATTAGAGCCATTGAACATATTGCTTTTCGGTAACATTTGCAAAAAATGTAACAAAAATCTTTTTTTTCCCTCCCCTTCCCCTCCTCCATGTAAAGGCTAGTTAGAAAACAACTGTACTTGGTGACTGTAGAAAAGTGAAAGATCTTACCGACCTTATAGTTTTTGAGAATAAAATCAAAACCAACCCTAGTTTTGCTGGATCAATGAGGCATAGAAAGGGAGACGCAGGAGTATCTCTATAATAACATCTAAGAAAAGCAAAGAAACTGCATTTTACAGATAATTAAGTTCCAATGCTTTAAGAAACCAAACAAATAACTCGTACAAAAAAGATCTGACTAATTCACAAGCAAAATTCCACCACAAAAGGGCAGTTCGTATCCCAAAATTCAGCGCAAAAAAGCTAAATAAAACATTGATAAACATAAGGGACACACATATGAAAAGAAAAAAACTTAGTAAAAGTGCAGTCATTTCAGTATATCCATTTAAATGCAAGCAAATGAAGAGCACAAAAGCCAGGAAATTAGAAGAAAAGTTTGTTTAAGTTAACAATATTATATCCATCAAATCGCAAGAGAATATAGAACATGGAAAAAAAGGGTAAATGAACAAAGGGCTAATGAAAAACCCGGATAACTAAGGGCAAAAAGATAAGGCAGTCCTGATTTTCTGACCATGAAAAGCCAAAACACGAAATTAGATACTAAAACTCGAAAAATATGTAGCTTTATATGATGGAACAAACACGAGGAAAATCACTGTTAAAACTCCAGTACCTGATTTTCAGTCAATAAGCTTTTCTCCTATAACTTTTCAAGAATCAAAACGGAAAATACTGGGTCTTTGAGACTCGGAACATAAGCTTTTTAAGAACTCAATTGGAAAAGGCGAGATGTTTGAGAGTTCTTGGCGAAAAACATTCTTCAAGGAGGACTGTTAGGCGTGGCGAGAAACATAGTCTACAAAGAAAGAGGTATGACTGTGCATAATTACACATAATGTGGAGGATATTATGAAGACGCGAATCACTTGTTCATCCACTGCAAAATTCACAAACCAGATCTGGTATATTGTTTTGATTTGCTTGAATTCAAATGGTGTGCACCAGAATATACAATTGAAACACACATATTCAATAGAAAATAATTAAGAGAAAAAAAAAATGAAATTCTCGTAATCTAAACAAACATTTCAACCATAATTAACAGCAGATTTCACCAGCTTAATTCTTTAACAAAGAGAATTCAGAAAAAACAATAAAAGAACTATGCAAATTTCATTACAACATTTTAATGAAAGAAGTAAATCAGTTTTTATTGGTCCCTGGAAGCAAATCTGGAAGTCAAAAGCTCCTATGAAAGTTTGTTGTTTAGAATGGTTGGTGGCTAAGAAGGCCTTTTTAACTCAGGACAACTTACAAAGAAGGGGATTCCAATTAGTTAACAGGTGCTACATGTGTAAAGAGGAGACAGAAACTATCAACCATCTATTCTTACACTGCCAGAGCTACCACACAATTATTTTTGAACATTGTGGGAATTAAATGGGTGATGCCAAGCACTACTGCTGAGTTACTGTCATGCTGGAATAGAAAAGGAATGTCAAAGCAAAAGAAGAAGGATTGGAATACAATACCAGCAGCTATTTGGTGGTGCATATGGAAAGAAAGGAATAGGAGATGCTTTGAAGGACCGGAAATTCATTCTCGAAGATCAAATCAGACTGCATTTTGTTGATATCTTTTTGGTGTAAACAAGATTGGATAGATGATAGTGAAACCCTACTAGAATTCATAGTCTTTTGTATAGAGTCTTTTTGGTGTAAATAGGATTGGATAGATGATAGCACTCTCTTGGTGCTGATTTTTTTATATCTATAATACCTTGCCATTTCAACCAAAAAAAAAGATATATATATATATATATATATATACATATATATATATATAGGCACTTGTATTATAGATAAGGTACATCAATGACATAATATTTTTCTAGTGTATAATTTCTTACAATACAACAACAGTAAGTTACTGAGCTTAGAATCTTACCTTATCTCACCATTCGTCATTGAATCAATTAGCTTATAACCGAGTTTCTCATCCTTGAAGGGACCGGTTACCAAAGCATAGTACGTGTTAGCAATAAGCTCCAGAAACATTCCTTCGAGCTCAAAAATAGAATTCTGACCAAAAGCGTAATGGCCTCGGTAATTTCTTGAAAATAAGTTGATCCCATTTTCCTTCTTATATATACCTTGAGTTTCATAGTTTAAGCAATGCAGTTGTTAGCCATGCACCATGAATATGGCCAACCTATGTTGCTCGGACTCTCCGAAAATGTGACCGGATACGTGTCGAATCCTCCAAAAGTAATGTATTTTTGAATGTTACAAATCGTCATGGGAACTTGGCTAATAGAGTATTGTATGGAGTGGAAGAGGAAGTTAGACTTTGTAATTGCAAGTACGTAGAACAAGGTATGTATTTGGCTATTCGTACTTATTTATAAGAAAAAATAATTCTCTTTCGTTCCTCCATATAATATATTTTAAAATTTTGTAGCCGATTCATCCTCCATGCAAAGTGACTTCCTGGAATTTTCATCCATCTTAAGTCTGCTATGGTGAAAAGTTCATTGCCTAAGGATAAAATTCCCCCTCATGTTACTAACTTTTTTAGAATGTTGGACGCGTATCATTGGCCAGTTGACGCTAACAACAAATTTTTCTGAAAGTCTGTTTTTAACTTATCAATAATGCAATAAGATTACTGTAAAGCCTGCTTATATGGTAATGTCTTTACAGAGAGCATGTGGACCCTATCTACAATTTACCCCTCTTTTGGAGCAACATAAAAAAGGGTATATTCATAGATGAGCTGGCAAGGGTAATGAAAAAGATGAGTTGTTAACCATGCACCACGAATATGGCCAACCTATTTCTTACAAATCGACGCGGCTATCAGTTAATTTGGGTTTCATTTTCATTACCATTGCCAGCTCATCTATGAATATACCATTTTTTATGTCGCTCCAGAAGAGGGGTAAATTGTAGATAGGGTCCACATGCTCTCTATAAAGACATTACAATATAAGCAGGATTTACAGTAATCTTACTGCATTATTAATAAGTTAAAAATAGACTACAGAAGAAATTTATTGTTAGTGTCAACTGGCCAATGATCCGCGTCCAACATTCTAAAAAAGTTAGTAACATGAGGGGAAATGTTATCCTTAGGCAATGAACTTTTCACCATAGAAGACCTAAGGATGGATGAAAATTCCAGGAAGTCACTTTACATGGAGGATGAATTGGCTACAAAATTTTAAAATATATTATATGGAGGAACGGAATAGAATTACTTTTTCTTATAAATAAGTACGAGTAGTCAAATACATACCTAGTTTTACGTACTTGAAATTACAAAGTCTAACTTTCCCTCCCACCACACAATACTCTATTAGCCAAGTTACCATGACGATGCCAAGTTTGGTGAATCTGCCTGAGGCCTAAAAGAATTTGCATGAAAATGAAAAACTTATGTAACAATTTATAAAAAGGAAAAAAGGAACTTGAAAAAAAGAACTTGAAGCAAGATAAGAAGGATAAAGGAGAAGACCATAAATACCTAAATCGTGCAGTATGCCTTTTGCTAAAACAAATGTAGTTGTGGGTTCTGTTATGTTTCTTCCAAAGATAATCAGTATCGTTTGTCACACTTCCTTTTTTTACCTACACCCCCGTAAGAGTGTAAGGGAGTTATTTCCAACTTGAAGTGAAAATCGAAACGGAATTTATTTATTTAAAGAATTCAGAGTCGCCACTTGGGATATTTATGGAGTACCAAGTCACCGGTTAAAATCCTGAATCGAAGAAAAGGTTGACTTTGTATTACAGTCCGCAAACCTGAAATCCGGGTAAGGAATTCTGTTAACCCGGGAGAAGGTGTTAGGCATTCCCGAGTTCTGTGGTTCTAGCACGGTCGCTCAACTGTTATAAGTGGCCTATTATCTGATTTTAATACATTTTGAACCTATGTGCAATTTTAACTTTTAACCGCTTTTATTCATTTTTTAAAGAAAATTGCAACGTCATTTAAAATATGTTTCAAACCACGTCACATAAATGTACATGCGGTCCATAACACATTTTATATGACATTGTTGAAATTTGGAGTTGGGTCACATAAATGTGCACCTGGGTTTAGGAAGGTAATATTATTAAAATATCGCGCCTAAATCAACTACGCATTTGCACTTTGCGAGGGCCATGAAAATTTGCTAAATGGAACGCCTCGAATTCTAAAGAATCAAAAGAAATAGTTAAATGAGGGCCATGCATTTTGAGATTTTATTTGGCACAACGCACCTCAATTTATTCTAAGGATTGTATTCAATTTAAATCAAACTACAAATGTTCGTGATTATTGCGAGGCCATGGATTATAGTAACTCTCTACTCTCTTCTACATCTGAACTCTATCAGTCTAAATAGGCAGTGGCAAACGCCCCTTTGATTTATAAATGCCTCTTCAACAATTTTTTATTTGAGTCCACCCAATTCAATTGCTTTAAATTATTCAGTAGTGCAATCCTAAACCCTACCATTATAGAAGCTTCCTAAAGTTATGTAAACACTCCCCAATCCAAACAATCCCCAAACTAACCTTTGAGTGCCTATTAATTACTTCAAACAACAAGCCTTGCATCAAAACCAAACCAAACCAATTATATCGGTTTGGATTGGTTCGGTTTTGTTAGATTTATCGGTTTTTCCGATTTTTTTGTTACATGAATATTATTTCAATCTTACATTATTAAAATTATAGATAAAGCTTTGATAATTGAATATTTGTTTAGTAAATATGGAAAAAATTGACAAACATATGATATATTAAAATATTCTAATGGGAGAAATTTTTTAGTAACACATGATAGTTATTTTCTTCGTCGTCTAACAATAAGTTTTCGTTAATTTATGCTTTCAAGGTTAATACATGAGAGGATCCCAATTATTTCTACATTTTCTAAAGAAAATTCACTACAAAGTCTTAAAAATATAAATAAAATTTATATATTTATGTGTCGGTTTGTTTCGGGTTTTTTTACTCAATATCAAACCAAGTCAAACCAAACCCAGTCGGGTTTTAATTGGTTTGGTGCGATTTTTCGGTTCGGTTTGAACACCCGTACTTAAATAAACAGAAATTAAATGAAATCATTCATATGTTTAAACAAATTAGACAGCCACAAAAAGATAAAAAAAATAAGGATCCAAGAAAGAAAACGAGAAGTGGAACTGGAAGGAGAAAAATAGAGTTCCAAAACAACATCGTGACACACTCGTGAAATCTGCCCGGAATCTCAAACTGACGCAGCTTCAACGAACTCAAAATTCGCCGGAGGAATTCGAATCTCGTAGACAAACTCGACCTCAGCTCAACCTCAATCGAATTCAAAATTTTGAAACCCATAACTCGGAATCACAAAGAGAAAACAGGAAATATTTCCATTTTGCTTAAGCTCAATCCAATTAACTCTTAAAACAGAATTATTTACATGTATATGTTCTGAAAATTTAGAGAAAACAAATAAAAACTTTCGCGTCCTAACCTTCATTTCCATTTCTGTCCGTTTTGTACCCCTCTTCTTACTGTGCGCGTGTGAGTGATTGCCGGTTTCCGGCTATTTCTGATGGTGAGAGAGCAGCAACGGGTCTGCTGTGAGGTTGATCGGTACTCCGGCGAAGCAACAGTGGTTGGTGTTGGCTGGACTTCATCGGAGAGGTTCGGCGATGGTCTGTCCGACGGCGCTACTGGCTGGGGATGTTGGAGTGATCGTTTGGCGGCATAGGGGCTGACAGCGGCGAGTTTGGTGAAGGGGTGGTGGTGTGAAGTCAGGTTGACTGGTGGAGGGATCGGTTGGGGGGGTGAAGAAGACCAGTTCGTGGGGCTGGGGGGTGTCCTATCTGCTGAAGCGGCGCTACTGTTAGAGTGTCGGGCTATATTTGTGTGTATAGGTCTAGGTTAGAATTTTAGGTGGGGGAAATGGGGTGGGTTAGAGGGTTATTCGGGTCAAGATTGGTTTTTTCTTGGGCTGGGTAAGGAGATGGGCTAGTTTAAGGGGGGAACTGCAACGGTACCCAATTTTTATCCCACCTTTTAATCTATACCCTGTTTTTAAAAATTATTGATTCCGTAACCACTTAATAGAAAATCTATGTTAATATGACCATTATACCCCTTGCAAAACATATAAAAATGCATCTCTCCTCCGTATTCACATATTCAAATTACAGATCTCTTCTGTATCTCCTCCATTAGTCAATTCCTCCTGAGATCGCATCTCGTAAGTATTCAAATTCCATATTCAAATTCAAATACATTGTAAGTATTCAAATTCATCTCCAGTATTCAAAATAGATTGTGAATTATACGTTTTCTGATTAATTGATTGGAGTCGTTTCTCGAATTTCACTGAATTAATTTAAATTACATATTCAAATTCAAATTCATCTCCAGAATTCAAAATGTTTTCTGATTAATTTACTGAATTGTACTTTAATGTGTGATATGTTACCAGAGCTTCGGCCAACCAGCTGAAGTTTTTTTGTTATTACTCAAAAACTATAGCGGGAGGCAGAAGTTTTCCACATATAATGGCTAAATTAAAAAAAAATCATATTGCACTAAAAAAACTTCAGCCAACCAGCTGAAGTTTTTGTTATTATTACTTAAAAACTTAAGCAGGAGGCTGAAGTTTTCCGCCTACACTGTCTAAATTAAAAAAATCATAATGCACTAAAAAAACTTCGGCCAACCAGCTGAAGTTTTTTTGTTATTACTCAAAAACTTCAGCAGGCGGCTGAAGTTTTCCACATAGTATGGCTAAATTAAAAAATCATATTGCACTAAAAAAACTTCAGCCAACCAGCTGAAGTTTTTTTGTTATTACTCAAAAACTTCAGCAGGCGGCTGAAGTTTTCCACATAGTATGGCTAAATTAAAAAATCATATTGCACTAAAAAAACTTCAGCCAACCAGCTGAAGTTTTTTTGTTATTACTCAAAAACTTCAGCAGGCGGCTGAAGTTTTCCACATAGTATGGCTAAATTAAAAAATCATATTGCACTAAAAAAACTTCAGCCAACCAGCTGAAGTTTTTTTGTTATTACTCAAAAACTTCAGCAGGCGGCTGAAGTTTTCCACATAGTATGGCTAAATTAAAAAATCATATTGCACTAAAAAAACTTCAGCCAACCAGCTGAAGTTTTTTTGTTATTACTCAAAAACTTCAGCAGGCGGCTGAAGTTTTCCACATAGTATGGCTAAATTAAAAAATCATATTGCACTAAAAAAACTTCAGCCAACCAGCTGAAGTTTTTTTGTTATTACTCAAAAACTTCAGCAGGCGGCTGAAGTTTTCCACATAGTATGGCTAAATTAAAAAATCATATTGCACTAAAAAAACTTCAGCCAACCAGCTGAAGTTTTTTTGTTATTACTCAAAAACTTCAGCAGGCGGCTGAAGTTTTCCACATAGTATGGCTAAATTAAAAAATCATATTGCACTAAAAAAACTTCAGCCAACCAGCTGAAGTTTTTTTGTTATTACTCAAAAACTTCAGCAGGCGGCTGAAGTTTTCCACATAGTATGGCTAAATTAAAAAATCATATTGCACTAAAAAAACTTCAGCCAACCAGCTGAAGTTTTTTTGTTATTACTCAAAAACTTCAGCAGGCGGCTGAAGTTTTCCACATAGTATGGCTAAATTAAAAAATCATATTGCACTAAAAAAACTTCAGCCAACCAGCTGAAGTTTTTTTGTTATTACTCAAAAACTTCAGCAGGCGGCTGAAGTTTTCCACATAGTATGGCTAAATTAAAAAATCATATTGCACTAAAAAAACTTCAGCCAACCAGCTGAAGTTTTTTTGTTATTACTCAAAAACTTCAGCAGGCGGCTGAAGTTTTCCACATAGTATGGCTAAATTAAAAAATCATATTGCACTAAAAAAACTTCAGCCAACCAGCTGAAGTTTTTTTGTTATTACTCAAAAACTTCAGCAGGCGGCTGAAGTTTTCCACATAGTATGGCTAAATTAAAAAATCATATTGCACTAAAAAAACTTCAGCCAACCAGCTGAAGTTTTTTTGTTATTACTCAAAAACTTCAGCAGGCGGCTGAAGTTTTCCACATAGTATGGCTAAATTAAAAAATCATATTGCACTAAAAAAACTTCAGCCAACCAGCTGAAGTTTTTTTGTTATTACTCAAAAACTTCAGCAGGCGGCTGAAGTTTTCCACATAGTATGGCTAAATTAAAAAATCATATTGCACTAAAAAAACTTCAGCCAACCAGCTGAAGTTTTTTTGTTATTACTCAAAAACTTCAGCAGGCGGCTGAAGTTTTCCACATAGTATGGCTAAATTAAAAAATCATATTGCACTAAAAAAACTTCAGCCAACCAGCTGAAGTTTTTTTGTTATTACTCAAAAACTTCAGCAGGCGGCTGAAGTTTTCCACATAGTATGGCTAAATTAAAAAATCATATTGCACTAAAAAAACTTCAGCCAACCAGCTGAAGTTTTTTTGTTATTACTCAAAAACTTCAGCAGGCGGCTGAAGTTTTCCACATAGTATGGCTAAATTAAAAAATCATATTGCACTAAAAAAACTTCAGCCAACCAGCTGAAGTTTTTTTGTTATTACTCAAAAACTTCAGCAGGCGGCTGAAGTTTTCCACATAGTATGGCTAAATTAAAAAATCATATTGCACTAAAAAAACTTCAGCCAACCAGCTGAAGTTTTTTTGTTATTACTCAAAAACTTCAGCAGGCGGCTGAAGTTTTCCACATAGTATGGCTAAATTAAAAAATCATATTGCACTAAAAAAACTTCAGCCAACCAGCTGAAGTTTTTTTGTTATTACTCAAAAACTTCAGCAGGCGGCTGAAGTTTTCCACATAGTATGGCTAAATTAAAAAATCATATTGCACTAAAAAAACTTCAGCCAACCAGCTGAAGTTTTTTTGTTATTACTTAAAAACTTAAGCAGGAGGCTGAAGTTTTACGCCTACACTATCTAGATTAAAAAAATCATAATGCACTAAAAAAAAATTCGGCCAACCAGCAGAAGTTTTTTTGTTATTACTCAAAAACTTCAGCAGGAGGCAGAAGTTTTCCGCATAGAATAGCTAAATTAAAAAAATCATATTGCACCAAAAAAACTTCAGTAAACCAGCTGAAGTTTTTTTGTTATTACTTAGAAACTTAAGCATGAGGCTGAAGTTTTCCGCCTACACTGTCTAAATTAAAAAAATCATAATGCACTAAAAAAACTTCGGCCAACCAGCTGAAGTTTTTTTGTTATTACTCAAAAACTTCAGCTGATTGGCCGAAGTTATTAAGGTTATATCTAAAAACTTTAGCAGTTATAAGCTGAAGTTTTCTTTGCAGAATTGATTAATTATGTGATACATCTTTTTCCAAAAAAAACTTCAGCAGAAGATACCTAAAGTGATTTAGTTTTTTTGTAAAGACTTAAGCACATACAACATAAAAATTCTTCTGTTCACTTTCCTAATAGTTGCCACTAAATATAAATCTGCAGGATGAGTTTGATTTGCGTTGTTATAACATTCAATGGGAGATGGACTCCTGATTTCAAATACTTGGATCATGATACAAAACTTATTTTACTTATTAAGGACATATCATTCACTACTTTCCTGAAGAAAATTAGTGAAATTACAAATATTGATTCAACCAGATATCTATTAAAAGTGTGGTTTGATATCAAACTAAATACAAGCAAAGGAATGCTTGTTACTTCAGATGAATAACTCACTACCTGTATACATTTGCTTACAACAGATTCACCCTACAAGAATTGCCATTTTGTCATTGAAAAAATACAACTTTCAAAATCAGCAGCATTCAACCAATCTCTTGCATATGCAATAGATTCGGAGCATTTTGATGAGTTTGAATATGAAGTACGACAGCCAATAATGGAAGTAGACAAAGGGCAACAACCTTCTAACATTACAGCTCCTTCAGAATACATAGTGATGCAACAATTAGCCCCTCCGCCAATAAATTCATACCAGTTTCTCGATGACCAAGAAGAAGAAGGACAGCTAATAATGTAAATTGACAACCACCACAAAATCCAACAAAGCTTTTCTTCACCTTCTACAATGATCAATAACAATCAAGATGAAGTAAACATGGAGCTTATATCGATAACATCATATAGAATTGAAGAAATTGCTGAAAGTTCTTGTGCTTCTCAGAAATCAAGAAAAAAAGTGAGGAGAAAGGTGAAAGAATCTCCACCATATAAAATGCTAAAGCACGATGCGTTGCCTGAGGAAGTAAGAGTTGGATTAATCTTTGAGAACAAAGAAAACATGACTAAATTTTTCTGCAGCTTGGAGATAAACTGCTGTTAGATCATGTTCCAAGAGATACGAGCTGAAATGTATTGAGGACAAATGTGATTGGAATGTACATGCTACCAGAATAAAAAATTCCACACTGTTCAAGGTGATAAAATATCATAACATCCATGAATGCTCGGTTGATGCAAGGAAATCAGATCAGAAGCATGCTACATAAATTTTTATAAGCGAACAAATATTAGAACATGTTCGAGACAAAAAGATAGAGGTTACACCAGCCTTTGTAGAAAATGAAATGAAAAAGAAATTTGGAATTGACATTGGTTATCACAAGGCATGGCGTGCTATTCAAAAAGCTGTTGCTTGCATAAGGGGAACAC
>MDKF010417043.1:0-18807 GCA_026770625.1 Nicotiana glauca | reverse complement strand
TGCTTAATTGCCTTAATTGAAATTTACGTGAAACATGTTAGGCCAGAATTTAACTGTTACTTGTATTTGTGTATTCCATTCTCTGAATATTTCCCCAATTTGGTTGTGTTTTTACATTGGAACTACGGGTTAAATTCCCGGGAGATCCTTGCTATTGAAATTATGGACTACGGGTTCGATTCCCGGGAGATCCTTGCTACTGATATGATGGACTACGGGTTCAATTCCCGGGAGATCCTTGCTATTGATATTATGGACTACGGGTGCGATTCTCGGGAAATCCTTGCTATTGATATGATGGACTACGGGTTTAATTCCCGGGAGATCCTTGCTATTGATATTATGGACTACGGGTTCGATTCCTGGGAGATCCTTGCTACTGATATGATGGACTATGGGTTCAATTCCCGGGAGATCCTTGCTATTGATATTATGGACTACGGGTTCGATTCCTGGGAGATCCTTGCTACTGATATGATGGACTACGGGTTCAATTCCCGGGAGATCCTTGCTATTGATATTATAGACTACGGGTTCGATTCCCGGGAGATTCTTGCTACTGATATGATGGACTACGGGTTCAATTCCCGGGAGATCCTTGCTACTGATATGATGGGCTACGGGTTCAATTCCCGGGAGATCCGTGCTATTCATATTATGGAGTACGGGTTCGATTCCCGGGAGATCCTTGCTATTGATATGATGGGCTAAGGGTTCAATTCCCGGGAGATCCTACATATTTAAATGAGATGGACTACGGGTTCAATTCCCGGGAGATCCAATTGGACAGTTGAGGAATACTTGTTGTGTTATTTTCCTTACTTAGCTTAATTGTCGTTGACTTGTAGCTTCTATCCAGTTTTATTGTTATTTCAGATAAATTCCTGATTTACAATGCTCATTAATGTTATTATATTTTATTCTCAGTAGAGCCCAGACCTTCCTCATCACTACTCAACCGAGGTTAGGCTTGGAACTTACTGAGTACCGCTGTGGTGTACTCATGCCTCTTCTGCGCATGTTTTTCATGTGCAGATCCAGGTACTTCTGGCCGGACTTTCTATCAGTGATCCAGGCGATACATTCGGAGACTTGAGATATATTCTGCCGCGTCCGCAAAACGAAGAGTCTCCTTCTACTCTATCTTATAGTTAGCAGTTCCATTTCATGTGCCCAGTTGTGTAGACATTTCTGGATGTTAGAGCCGTAACTTATGTTCTTTTAGCCTGTGTTGCCCATGGGTTTCCGGGTCTTTGGGAGATGTTTTAAATTGCTAAGTGTTAAAGTGTATGTGCCAGGTGGCAACTATACTCATTGTTTACGTTATTCAGTTTTGATTATAAATTTCGCAGATTGTTATTACTTCCGCAACGTGTTAGGCTTACCTGGTCGCGAAGACCGGGTGCCGTCATGACGTGTTCACAATTGGTGAACTAGGGTCATGACACGTGCCTGGAATCCGAAATTTCTCGAAGATAAAGATTACCAATAACCTTGGGAAATCAAATATAAAATTTTCTCCTAATTGCATGCTCAAAATCGTGGCTAAAATCTAAGATTATAATTTTCTAGGTTTTCTACCAAAACCTCAATTTTATACTAATTTCCATGCTTAATCTCATACACAATCAATGTATTTAGCTTATAATAGGTGGGAATAACTTACATTAACATTGTTGATGAAGACCCTCCTTTGAACCCTCCAAAAATCGCCAAATGAAGTGAAGAAAATGAGTGAAATGGACAAATCCCGAATTTAAAATAACTCTTCTGCCTTCAGCAATTTTCGCTTCTGCGATGAAATTTCCGCTTCTGCGGTTTTGGGCTTGAGGGGGATGACCGCTTCTGCGGTCTGGGGGCCGCTTAAGCGGAACCGCTTCTGCGTTCCCTAGGCCGCTTCTGCGATTTTTCTTGGGCCTGGACCCTTCCGCTTCTGCGAGATTTCGATCGCATCTGCGGTCCCGCTTCTGCGGTCCAAGAACCGCATATGCGGTTATGATAGAAGCAACATCCTTCAGCCTTCCAAAATTCCATTTTTTGATCCATTAACCACCCGGAATCCACCCAAGGCCCCCGAGACTTCAACCAATCATACCAACCAATCCCAAAACACATTACGGACCTGCTCGAGGCCTCAAATCACATCAAACAACACTAAAATCATCGATCGACCTCCAATCCAAACTTTATGAACTTTGAACTTTCCGACTTCTACTTTCGATGTCGAAACCTATCAAATCACGTCCGATTGACTTCAAATTTTGCACACAAGTCATATTTGACATTACAGACCTACTCTAACTTCTGGAATTTGATTCCGACCCTGATATCAAAAAGTCAACCCCAAGGTCAAACTCTCCAAAAACCTTCAACTTTCTATCTTTAGCCAAATGGCTTCAAAATGGTCTACGGACCTCCGAATTCACTTCCGATCGCTCCCCCAACTCCAGAATCACTATACGGATCTATGAACAGTCTTGAATCCCAAACGGACATCGATAACACTGAAATGCACTCCAAGCCAAACTTATAAAATTTCTTCTAATATGCTAACTTCCACAATAGACGCCAAAATGCTCCCGGGTTATCCAAAACCCGCACCGGGCATACGCGCAAGTCTAAAATCATCATACGAACCTGCTAGAACCTTCAGATCCCGATTCCGAGGTCGTTTACTCAAAATTCCAATCCTAGTTCATTTCTTTCAACTTAAGCTTCTAAAATAAGAATTCTCTTCCCAATTCAACTTCGGACTTCCCGAAACTAAATTCCGACCACGCGTACAAGTCGTAATACCTGAAATGAAGCTGTTCATGGCCTCCGACTGTTGAACGGAGCGCTAGTACTCAAAACGATCGGTCGGGTCGTTACATCAACGATGTTAAAATATTTCAAAAACCACGGGTGCATTTATGTGACGTGGTTCGAGACGTATTTTAATAACGTTGCAATCTTCTCCAAAAATGAATAAAAGCGGTTAAAACTAAAATTTGCACATCGGTTCAAAATTATTTAAAATCAGTTAATTAAGCCTAATATAACAGTTGGGCGACCGTGCTAAAACCACGAAACCCGGGAATGCCTAATACCTTCTCCCGGGTTAACAGAATTCCTTATTCGGATTTCTGGTTCGCGAACTGTTAAACAAAGTCATTCTTTTCCTCGATTCGGGATTTTTAAACCGGTGACTTGGGACACCATAAATCTCCCAAGTGGCAGCTCTGAATCTTTTAATAAAATAATCCCGTTTCGATTGTCACTTCAAGTTGGAAATAACTCCCCTTTATTATACCCTTCCGGGGGTGTAGTAGGAAAAAGAAGGTGTGACAACTCTAGCGGCTCTACTGGGGACATGAACCCAGAACTTTTGGTTCAAGGTTCAAGAATTTGAGCTTATAATAATTATTATATTTGTCTTTATTTATTATCTGATATTTTTACATGTTGGGCTTAATGTGCCAAATGATGCTTTTACCGCTTTGATATTATTTGAACTGTACATATAAACTGTTAGGAAATCCTTTTCTTCTTATCTTCAGGGATGTGCTCGCGGGTCGAGACTCCCTATTCTATTAGTGTCATACCTTAAAATAAGAAAGACGCTCGGACAAGTTACTATGCCAGATGATATTTCGGGCCCCCGGTATGTAGCCCCCTCCTCGACTCGAGTTGTCTGCTCAGGTACACAGTCTAGAACATCTACCTAGGTTTTTAACCTGGAATAACTCAACCTCATGCCGGGTCCCTAGTAGGAACGCTTGTTTGCATCATGTGCATTTGAATTAGGGGACTCAACACAGGGATTGGGTCCGTCTAGGACAGGTATACCCAAAATAACTGACCATCTTGATGCATCCTATGTGCTACATGTTGCATTTATTCAAGGGTAAAAGGGTCATTTGGCGAACCAATGATAGTTGAGGACAAATGATAAAAAAAAAAAGGTAAAGTGTGAAAATAACGTAAGTAGGGCCTGTTTTTGTTACTTTTTTTATTTAAGAAAAGACAGGAAAGAAAAAACAATTCAAAAAGATTTTGCACTTTTATCATTTTACAAAAATCAAAAAAAAGGAAAAGGGAAAATAAAATCCAAAAAGAGTTTGCATATTTTATTATTTTCAATGAAAAGAAAAAAAATAATATTTTCTCAAATTAATTTTTTTTAATTCTTGACCGCATCCAATCTGCTCGAATTACGCATACCTGATTCTCGTCTTTCGGGGCATGATACGTAGGCAACCCACATAGGGTCCGGTAGTCCTAGTAAATCTTAGGTTCTTGGCTTTGCAGGGTCTTAGCCAAACTTTGCACTTCTAGCCACGTTTTGGCCAAATAAGTCATTTTGCAAAAACAGTCTCAATCATATCTTGCATGTGTCTCATAGGGAGTGTTATTATCTCACATTGTGTTTGTTTAAAGTTTTCTCATATAGGTGTGGATTTATTTATAGTAATGTCGAATTTTTTTTATTATTATTGAACTTTCTATTTTTCATTTGAAAAGGTGTGTAATGAATCAAAAATTTAAAAAAAGAGATTTTGCATTTTATATATCCGTTAGAAGTTTTCTTTAGAAATGAAAAAAATAATTCCTTTGAGGTGATTTTTCTTAGGAAATTAATATCTAGAACTCAAAAACAAAACAAAAAAATTGCTTTTAAGTTTCCTTTAGGATACTAGAACTAAAAATTTAAAAAATATGATTTTTCTCTTTTGGTATCTCTTTATGAGTTTTCTATAATATATTAATTCCAAAAGCCACAAAGAATTTCGTTTGAGGTTCCTCTTTGGAAATTAATAAAAAAAAAATTCTTTTTATTTTTACTAGAACTTTAGGACATTGTACATAATATAAAAAAAGTATATTTTTTTTTTGGTTTATTTTCAGAGTTTCTCCCTTAGGTAATTATAAATTTAAAATCCAAAAACATTTTTTTATGTTGTTCATTTTTTGTTTCAAAATCTTTCCTCAGGATATGAAACGAAAATCGAAAATAGTTTTTCTTTGGTTTATCTTTAGATTTCCTTCCTAAAAAAAGGTCAAAAATATTTTTCTGTCTTCTAGGATTTTTCATTAATAGAGTATCTTTTTTCCAAAAAAAAAAAAAATCCATTAAGCTTGAGTTTAGAATAGGTTAAAGAACATTAAGTCTAGAAAAAAAAAGGGTTTGCTTCTTTTATTTCTGTTTTCTCATCAGAGTAGTCATTAAGGTAAAAAAAAAAGAGGAGAATGTCAGTTTTTTTACTTTATTCCCGCTCTTCCAGAACTACGCAAGGATCTGATTCATGCGGGGTCATAATACGTAGGCAACATACATAGGATTCGATCGAATTATTTTTTAAAAGAAATAAAAAAGGTGGAATTATGGGACGTGAAAATGAGAGGAAAGAAAAGAGTGATAATTAGAAAATAAAAGGAAGGAAAATGAGCAAGTAAGTGCTAGAAAAGCAAAGAAAAGAGAGGATTGAAATAAAAAATTGGGATGATGCCAACTGACCTTCATACCCTCGAAGACATTTTAGAACTTATAACTGTGACTAGGTGTATTGCACGCAATGTGAGAGTTTTGCTATTAAATGCCCTAACGCTAACGTGATGGCTTCATTTTGTTATATTTATAGCAGAAAGGTGGTAGGTTTGTGGCTTTAGAGTGGAAATTTCTTTCTAAAAAACAAAGTCAAAAGGCAATGGCAGACAACAACAAAATCGGGTTGGTTGATATCGGGGCCCGAAAGCACCGCTTGCCCACGGGGTTCAAAGTGCCAAAATTTAACTTGTGTGATGGGTGTGGAGATCCGGTAGCCCACCTGAGGCTCTTTGTAGTAAAATGAGAATTGTTGGAGAGAAAAATGACTTGATGATGTCATATTTCAGTGAGAACCTGACTGGGGTAGCTTTGGACCGGCATACTCATCAAGATGTTGGTAAGTGGTATACATTGGGTGACCTGGCCCTAGATTTTGTGCAGCACTTTCAATACAAATCAAGCGTTACCCTAGACCGCTCCTCCCTATCTAAAATGGAAAAAAAGTCGGAAGAAAGCTTTAGGGAGTTTGAGGTATGGAGGGAAACAAAGGCAAAAATATAATTTTACGCCCATCGGAGAATCCTACACAAGTTTGTTTGAAAAGTTAAAGCATTCTGGTCTAATTGAGCCGCTCCTTGGCTATACTCCAGACCCAAATGCGAAAGGCTTTGACCTTACCGTTCAATGCATGTACCACTCTAATGTCCAAGGGCATAGCATTGAAGACTGTCGCTCTTTGAAAAGGGAAATAGATAGAATGATTCAAAAAGGGGTAGTTGTGGCCAATGACAGTGACGGGGCACATACGAATCCTCTTCGAACTTGTTGATTAAAGTTGATAATGGTATTGGAAATATTGATGCGAAACTCAGTGGCTAAGATGTTGTGCTTGGTAATTGGAAAGACGCTCCATTTCTTGGTCAGCCGGAGTGGAGTTTTTGGTGGTTTATTTTGTTGTTATTTCTGTTGTCCGAGTTATTTCAGGGTTGTAATCCGCATATAGTCTTGTGACTCAAAACCCTTCTATCATTTCATTTTGCCTGGTTTGTTTAGTTGTAGTAGCTCGTTTAGTGTTGTCTAGGTTTGTTCCAGGGTTGCAACCCCTGTCTAGTTTGCTTGTCTTGTTGTTCGAACCGTTTCATCACTTGTCTAATGCGATTTCCTATTTTTTGCTATTTCTAGCCATTTTCTTTTGTTTAGTTCTCTTTTCTTTTTATAATTCTTTTCCTATTGGCTCTAGTGACATGACATGCATGCATTGTTCTCAGCCTGAGCTCAAAAGGTAGTTTAGTCATAAAACATTGAAACAATTTTGAAGATGACAGGGGCACTTGAGGGAAATAAGAACAGATTTGAACACTTTGAGATCATTTGATGTCCGAACCGTGTGAAACTGGAGCAGATAAAATATAAAAAAACCCTAAAGGCGAGCTTGCCAAATTCATAAGGGCCGCTCGTGGTAAAGAAAGTGAGAGTGTTGTCCAATGGTGCTTTATATTCAACAAATGAAAAGGCGAATATGCGGATATGGTTATCAAATCTGGTACAATCAAAAGATGTTACTAGTGTTTTCAGTGGTTTGTTTAAATTGTATGGTTTGCACTTGGCCTGTTTTGGAGACTGGAATGATGATGGTTTTTTGTTCTGCTATCTAAACATTTTATCCTTCGTTACCCCTTTGAGCCTTATTTATTTTCTTTCATACCTCTCTTTCGGAATCAGTAGCAAAGATCATAAACACAAGTGTAAAAGATAAGTAAAGGAAAAGAGAAAAGAGAAAAGAGAAAAGAAAAGAGTGAAAAGAGAAAGAAAAAAAAAGAGAAAAAAAAAGAGAAAAAAAAGAGAAAAAAAAGAGAAGAAAGATCAAAAGAAAAAGAAAAAGAGAAGAAAAATAAAGAAAAACAACAAAAACAACAAAACAACAAAAAGTGAAAAAGAAGAGAAAAGGGAAGAAAAAGGAAAGAAAAACCACAACAGCAAAGTAATTTCTATGAAATGAACTACGTTCGACCTGATTCCTTTTTAGGATACGTAGGCAGCATCACAGTTTGGTCCTATCAAAATAAGAATCCAAAAGTCCCCAAGAAAGAAATTGGGGCAAAAGTTGTGGTGGTTGTGAGAAATCTGATTCTGAAAGTTGTAATTTTGAACCCATGTTGAATTGTTTTGAGCCTTTGATACCCTTTATTTCTAACCCTATCAAAAATCCCACATTACGGTCCAAGGAAAGACCTTCCGATCAGTCTTCGAGAGATGCCAAGTCAAGCGAGTAGCGGTGAATCATATTAGGGGCAACACTCCGGTCCAAACAAGGGAAATGAAGAATGAGAGAGTCTTGTTGATGAGAACCCTCACGGGTACCACAAGGTGATGAAAGCTGAGAGACATCAAAATATGAGAGAGTCTTATTGGTAAAAACCATCACGGGCAGCATAAGGCGACGGTGAGATTAGAGAAAGACCAAAATGAAAGAGGCTTGATGGTGAAAACCCTTCGGGCACTACACGTCGGATAAGGATTGTGAATCTGATTGGATAAGCGAAGCATTGAAGCCCAGTTTCATATTTTGGGGGTATAACTGGAGTTGAACATCATATTTGCGTGATAAAATATCTACAGTTGTATGTCATGGTCATTAGAGTTGGTATCCATATGTGATAGGTTTCTACTTCGTAACTTTCTTGTTAGGAATCATCTCTTTCCTTTGTCCTTTACTCTGTTTCTTTTGTTTTGTTTACATCCTCCTCTTGAGTCAGTTTGGTCATAACAAGTGATAAATGACTTCAAAATCTGCCACCAAGCTTTCTAATTGAACAAGACGGGATCTGGTGAACACATAAAAGCTTCAAGTCAGGAACGAACAACAGGCACACTGAGTTGGCAACAATCAACATGCATTAAAAGGCTTGGTATATGTCAATTCATGAATGATGAAACAAATGAAGGGTTAGGGTGAATAGATCAAAGGTATTTCCTATCATAAGCTTGATAAAAGGGTGTTAAACCAGTGACGAGCAAGACCTTCCAAGCAGAAGTCAAAGTTATCATGGCAAATGGGGGAGCTGTAGACCTCCAGGACCGTACCAGGGGTTTAAGTCAAGAAAGAACAACATACATCTTGAGTAGGTGGCAATTGATGTGCTTTGGGATTCGTGTGAAATACAAGGGCTTGGTACATATCAATTCATGAAACAATGAAACAAGATGGAGGGTGTTTGATGAACGGATCAGAGATATTTTCTATGTCAAGCATAACAAAGAAAGTGGTTAGTCTAGGAACAAGCAGGGTCTTCAAATGGAAATTAGTTATCATGACAAGCGAAGGAGCAACAAACCTTGAGGTCAAAGCCAGTCGTTTAAGTCAAGAAAGAACAGTATACACACGGAGTGGAGGCAATTGACGTGCTTTGGGATTCATGTGAGACACAAAGGTTGGGTAGATGTCAGTTCATGAGCATTGCAACAAATAGAGTATATTAGGTCTGAACGGAGAAAAGGTATTTTCAGTGATACGGATGACAGAGAAAGTGGTTAGTCAATAAACAGGCAAGGTCTTTAAGTGGAAATCAGTTATCGTGGGAAGTGAAGGAGAAATTACCCTTAAATTCAAGGCCACAAACCAACCATCACATTTTAAAATGACAAGATTTTTCTTTGATTGAAACAGGGGCAAAAATTTCGTTCGTTTCGGAGAAACCCACCTCAAGGAAAGGCAGTCACCAGACATGTTTGACGGTAAGTTTTCAGGAACCTCTTGGAAAATGGGACTTAGTTTAAATTTCAAAACAATCATGAGTAGCATAATTTAGCATAAATGTACCCCAAAGGAATGTAAGTTGGTTCCAAAGTTTGCATATTTAAGATAGGATTCAATTAGGAGTTTTCAAGACCCTCCTGGATAATGGGACGTAGTTTTAAGGACTGCTTAGATAACAAGATATAGTGGAAGTCGTATCTTCAGTAGATATAGCTCAGGCTATAGCTGTCTTTTAATTAGAAGTTGTCAGGACCCTCCTGGATAATGGAGAGTAGTTTATGACCTTTTAGACAACAAATGTAGTGGGGGTAATACCTTTAGAGGATATAACTTAGGTTCATAATTGTTAGAAGTTGTCAGGACCTCCCTGGATAATAGGGCTTAGCTTTCAAATTCTTATAATAGTTGGTAGAATAATTCTGTTTAACACTCACCCATGTGCCCAGCTACCAAACAGGGGCAGAAAATTTTCTTTATTTTTGTCTATTTTTGTTGAAATTGGGTACCCATTCGGAGAACAGGGAGAAGTAATTCAAGTTGCAGAAGTCAGGAGCCCGCCTGGAGAACAGAGGCATACATTTCAAGTTTCGGCAATCAGGAGCCCGCTTGGAGAACAGAGGCATACATTTCAAGTTTCAGCTATCAGGAGGTCGCTTGGAGAACAGAGGCATACATTTCAAGTTTATGCAGTCAGGAGCCCGCCTGGAGAACAGAGGCATATATTTCAAGTTTGAGCAATCAGGAGCCCACGTGGAGAACAGAGGTGTTACAATTCAAGTTTTAGTTTTCAAAATTCTTATTAATATCTGGTAATATGTGCCCAGCTATCAAACTAGGGCCATAATTTTTTCTGTTTTGTCTATTTTGTTGGAGTCAGGGGCCTTCCTGTATAGCAAAGGAATACGTTTCAAGTTTTGAAGTCAGGAGCTTGTCTGTATAGCAGAGGAATACATTTCAAGTTTTGAAGTTAAGATCCCACCTGGAACAGAGGAATACATTTCAAGTTTTGAAGTCGGGAGCCCTCATGTATAGCAGAGGAATACATTTCAAGTTTTGAAGTCAGGAGCTCACCTGTATAGCAGAGGAATACATTCAAGTTTTGAAGTCAGGAGCCCCCCTGTATAGCAGAGGAATACATTTAAGTTTTAGCCCACCTGGAAAGCACGGGAATACATCCAAGTTCAGCGGTCAAGCATCACTTGGAGAAAGGGAAAACATCTCAGATTATAATTCAAGGCAACAACAAAAGAAGCTCGCGGCAAGAGTGCAAGTCAACAGTCCGAGGTGAACAACAGAAGTTAGTCACAATAAAGAAAAGGGAAAAGGGAAAGAAGTTAATCCAAATGCAGGAGTTTATGGAAGATATGAGCTTTTCAAGACATGGTTGAGGTCACAAGCACTACATGTTCAGTCATGATCCGAAAATCTGAAGAAGAACGAGCTAGAACCTACAACAAGCAAGCGTCAAGGTTCAAATCTAAAGCCTGCATGAAGAACCATTTAAGACTCAAGATCAAGCTTCAGAAGACTTATAGATAGGAATCATGTAACTCGTAATTGACAGGCTTGGCTAGTATTTTTCATTTATTTTGATTTTGAGGTAATAACAGGACCGCGGACCGGAACATCGGCGGAACGGCACCTCGACCGGACTCTCCACCTCGGCATACTCCAAAATCTCACTCACCTCTGAATTACACTGACCTGATTCCTTCACAACCAAGGATATGTAGGCAACCTTGGAAGAAAGGTTCGGTCAAATCTTTTAAAAATGCTTTCCACGGAGTATTCAAACGCGCAAAAGTCGCTCGTATCCGCTCATTTTATCTTTGCACGAAAACTCTTCGTGTTTTCGATCAAAGAAAGGCAGCTGTGAGTATGTGATTTTTTCCCTATATGAATTACTCCCATAAAATATCAGAAAATAATTTTTTCCATTTTTTTGCAATTTTATAGGAATTTTCGTAGAATTTTATTAATTATTTGCATTATTTTGCATATTTAATATACATTAAAAATTTAAAAAATACCAAAAATACCATGTATTGCATTTAGATTTTGTGTTTACATTTTAGGATCAATTAGTAATTAGTTATTTGTAAGAAATGAAAAAATCACAAAAAATAACTTCTCAAGACATGTTGAGGTCCGAGGTGAACAACATAAGTTAGTCACAATAAAGAAAAGGGAAAAAGGGCAAGAAGTTAACCCAAATGCAGGAGTTTATGGAAGATATGAGCTTCTCAAGACATGTTGAGGTCACAAGCACTACATGTTCAGTCTTGATCCGAAAATCTGAAGAAGAACGAGCTAGCACCTACAACTAGCAAGCGCCAAGATTCAAATCTAAAGCCTGCATGAAGAACCATTCAAGACTCAAGATCAAGCTTCAAAAGACTTATAGGTAGGAATCTTGTAACTCGTTTAGCTAGCCTTTTTCATTTATTTGATTTTGAGGTAATAACAGGACCGCGGACCGGAACCTCGGTGAAACGGCACCTCAACCAGACTCTCCACCTCGGCATACTCCAAAATCTCACTCACCTCTGAACTACACTGACCTGATTCATTTACAGCCAAGGATATGTAGGCAACCTCAGAAGCAAGGTTCGGTCAAATCTTTCAAAAATGCTTCCCACGGAGTATTCAAACGGGCAAAAATCACTCGTATCCGCTCACTTTATCTTTGTACGAAAACTCTTCGTGTTTTCGAGCAAAGAGGGGTAGCTGTGAGCATGTGATTTTTTTCCTATATGAATTACTCCCATAAAATATCATAAAATAATTTTTTCCGGTTTTTTGAAATTTTATAGGAATTTTCGTAATATTTTGTTAATTATTTCCATTATTGTCCATATTTAATTTCCATTAAAAATCAAAAAAATATCAAAAATACCATGCATTGCATTTAGATTTTGTGTTTACATTTTAGGATCAATTAGTAATTAGTTGTTTTTTAAGAAATGGAAAAATCACAAAAAATAACTTATGTCTGCACTTTTAGTTTTGAGTTTCGGTAGTTTTTCCTTTAATATAGTTTTTAATTAATTGTGGTAATTATTAGTTAGAGTTAATCAATTCAATGTGGTAGGATTAATTTGGTTTAGGATTTAGTTTAGGTTTTATTTTGAAAAAAAAAAAGGAAAGAAAAGAGTTTTGAAATAATTAGAAAAGGGAAAGGAAGAGGAAAATACAGATTTTGGGCTTTCTTGATCTTAAATCCCACAAGCCGAATTCAATTCTCCCTTACCCGTCCAAAACTAGACCACGACCCGCCCCATAACCTGTGACCCATTTTCCTCCAGACCCGACCCGGATCCCTTCTCAAATGCCAAACCTAGACTCTAATATAGGGAGGAGAGAGCCGCAATACACATATACTGACCCTCCCCCATCGTTCTCTCTTATTCTTTAAAAGAGACCCAACTGAAATACACGCAAGAACAAGCAGCAGGAACCAGAAAATACAAGATACCCCACCCCCGACCATCATCTTTTCCAGACCTAGACTAGGACCTCATAAGCTTCAGTCATTTTTGAATCTTCAGCAACCAAATGACCTAAACCAGTAGCAGTTCGCCGGAAGCCTAAAGCAGCGACGCCACCGACAATGATCTGCAATCCAAAAACGGGAGAAACAGATGCTAAAAACAGTAAAAAAAAAAAAAAAAAAAATACAGCCACCCTCGCTCATTGAAACCCATCTGTGCTGCTCACTGCTGCAAGATTGATAGGGAGTGACGAAAATAGAATAAGGGATTCGGGGTTTCTGGTTTTTGATTCGGATTGTTACTTTTCTGATTTCATCTTAGCTCATCGATACTAAGGAAGATATTTCAGTCGATTTTCAGCTTCAATTTTGATTTCAAACTCGAATATGCAATTAAAATTCTAGATATTCTTTTGGTCCTGTCCTCCGAAACTGAGTGGAGTTGAAACGGGTATTCGTTCATAAAGGTTCGAAGCTCCGTCTGTTTGTTCCCTTTCAGTTGCCGAGGTTCAGTTCATTGGAGGCTCTGTATTTAGTCAAGTTTTGGAGAAATTTGCAGCTGCTTAATGTATGCATTTCAACGTTCATTTTGTACCAAGTTGTTATATTGATTGGGTAAATACTTCATTTGTTCATCTAAGATAACATGTATTCATTTTTCTCATTATGTTATTGATATGACTGTTATCCCCATGCTGAGATTTTGTTATTGACAATCTATGTTCGTCTCTGTGTTGAATTTTTCCAGAAGGGTATAAATTTGTGTCTGATTGTGTGTGTGTGTTGAATTTTTCCAGCAAATATCTTGAAATTTGAAGAGAATATGAATTGTCCGATTGTCTGTTGCTTGAAAATATGCCGACTTAAATTAATTCGATCTTTGTTCTCAGCATACTAAGTTGGTCGTTCAACCCAAGACCCGTTGGCCCTTTGTTTAGCTTCGGCATATCTATTTTTTTTAAAAAATCAAATAATTTCTGATTTGGTTTGCTTCTTTTGTGCTTATCTGGTTATGCGTTGGGATTCATCATTTTGTTATGAAATTAATGTTAGTCTCATTTTTCAGCTGGAAAACAAATAGTTCAAAAATTTGCTGTGAATTAAATTAAGTTGCTTGGGGTTGAGGAGCAAATTGGGTTGTGCTGGTGGTTACTAATGTTACCAAACTTGTCATATGTGATATATGTTGGTTTTGTGTTCACTGATTCAATCCATATGGGAGTTTGAGAATTAATTTATTTTCGTTATTTGGCTTATTATCTTGCTTCATGTTGGTTCCCCTTTCTTGGATTGCCCGTTTGGTTGAATTGAGCTCACGGATATTGCAAGTTGGTTTGGGCTTGGTTTGTTTCATAAAGGTAAAATAGTAATAGGAGTGAAATTCTTGTGATATAGATTAGTGTGTTTGGATTTGTTAAAGTATGAACGTTATTTGTTTCCTTGGAATGGGAGTTGAAGTTTGAGTATAATCTCTATGATTCTGTTACATTGTAGTTAGAATATGAGAGCTACCGCTTTTCTATAATTTGTAATTCAATTGCCCATGGACCGATTTGTTAACTAACATGGACTCCGATAACTCAATGCAATTAGTGTCAAAACCTCAAAAATGCATGGGCCTCACTTAATTTATCTTGTTTGTCCTTAGAATTCGAGGCGTTCCATTTAGCAAATTTCAAGGCCCTCGCAAAGTGCAAACGCGTAGTTGCTTTAGGCGTACATTTTAATAATCTACTTTCCTAAACTCAGGTGCACATTTATGTGACCCAAATCCAAATCTCATCGGTGTTAAAATATGTCAAAAATCACGGGTGCATTTATTTGACGTGGTTCGAGACGTGTTTTAATAACATTGCAATATTCTCTAAAAATGAATAAAAGTGGTTAAAACTAAAATTTGCACATAGGTTCAAAATTGTTTAATATCAGATAATTAAGCCGAATATAACAGTTGAGCGACCGTGCTAGAACCACGGAACCCGAGAATGCCTAACACCTTCTCCCGAGTTAACAGAATTCCTTATTCGGATTTCTGGTTCGCAGACTATTAAATAGAGTCATTCTTTTCCTCGATTCGAAATTTTTAAACCGGTGACTTGGGGCACCATAAATCTCCCAAGTGGCGACTCTGAATCTTTTAATAATATAATACAGTTTCGATTATCACTTCAAGTTGGAAATAACTCTCTTTTATTATACCCTCCTGGGAGTGTAGTAGGAAAAAGGAGGTGTGACAGGTTGCTCGGGGTATTCTTGCGTTTTCAAAAACCTTTTGATGTCGTGGTACCATGGTTGGGTTTTTGGTTCTGCCTCAATCGTATTACAATAACCGTGCCTTTCCCTTATTTGGATTTCCAAGGGATCAATGTGGGCATTGCCTGGGTAGGGCAACATCGAGGCCAGAGTGGCGAGTGCATCAGCTAGTTCATTGTGACAATGAGGGATGTACCTGAACTCTATTGACTTGAACCGCTTGCTAAGATCTTCCACATGTTGCCGATAAGGAATAAGCTTTACATCTCAAGTTTCCCATTCTCCTTGGGCTTGCCGGATAATCAAATCTGAGTCCCACATGATCCAAAACTCTTCGATGTCCTGGTTAATCGCCATGTTCATACCCATGATGCAGGATTCATACTCAGCAGTGTTGTTTGTGCAGAAGAACTGAAGCCTAGTTGTGGCCGGATAGTGCTGACCAGTGGGTAAGATCAAGATTTTCCCAATTCCCACACCTTTTGCGTTTACCGCCCCATCAAAGAACATTTTCCAAGCATGGGTGTCTTGAGAGATTGCTTCTATTGAATTTACCTCTTCATCTGGGAAGTAAGTGCTCAACGGTTGGTATTCATCATCACCTAGGTTTTCAGCCAAATGATCTGCCAATGCTTGGGCTTTCATTGCCGTGCGAGTGACATAGACTATGTCAAATTCCGTGAGCAGAATCTGCCATTTTGCTAATCTCTCTGTAGGTATCGGTTTCTGGAATATGTATTTCAAAGGATCCAACCTGTTTATGAGGTAGGTGGTGTAGGCTTGAAGATAATGTCTCAGCTTCTGAGCGACCCAAGTTAAAACACAACAGGTTCTCTCCAACAGAGTATACTTAGCTTCATAGCTGGTAAGCTTCTTGCTCAGGTAGTAGATCGCATGTTCTTTCTTCCTGGTTACATCATGTTGCCCGAGGACACAGCTGAAAGAATTTTCCAGGACCGTCAGATACAAGAACAGAGGCCTCCATGTGACATAGACTATGTCAAATTCCATGAGCAGAATCTGCCATTTTGCTAATCTCTCTGTAGGCATCGGTTTCTGGAATATGTATTTCAAAGTATCCAACCTGGTTATGAGGTAGGTGGTGTAGGCTTGAAGATAATGTCTCGTCTTCTGAGCAACCCAAGTTAAAGTATAACAGGTTCTCTCCAATAGAGTATACTTAGCTTCATAGCTGGTAAGCTTCTTGCTCAGGTAGTAGATCACCTGTTCTTTCTTCCCGGTTACATCATGTTGCTCGAGGACACAACTGAAAGAATTTTCCAGGACCGTCAGATACAAGAACAGAGGCCTCCCTGGCTCTGGTGGGACCAAGACTGGCAAATTTGACAGGTATTCCTTGATCCAAAGCTTCTTGAAATTCATCCATCCACTTGACTGCTGCATCTTTCTTAAGTAATTTGAATATGGGCTCATATGTGGATGTCAACTGAGCAATGAACCGGCTGATATAGTTTAATCTAAGCTCATCACATATTTCTTGGTTCTCGGAGGAGGAAAATCCCGGATAGACTTTATTTTTGTCGGATCTAACTCGATACCTCTCCGGTTGACTATAAAGCCCAAAAGCTTGCTCGATAGGACTCGAAGCGTACATTTGGCTGGGTTCAGCTTGAGATCATACTTGCGCAACCGCTCGAAATTTTTTCTCAAATCTCGAACATGGTCATCCTAGGTTCTGGACTTGATGATTACGTCGTCCACATATATCTCTATCTCTTGATGCATCATATCATGGAAAATGGCAGTCATGACCCTCATGTAGGTTGCCCCAGTATTATTTAAACCAAACGGCATGACCCTGTAACAATATGTACCCCAAGGTGTGGTAAAAGCTATCTTTTCGGCATCTTCTTCATCCATCAACACCTGGTGATATCTTGCGTAACAGTCTATGAAGGACTATGTCTCATGTTTGGTGCAGTTATTAACAAGGATATGGATGTTCGGAAAAGGGAAATTGTCTTTGGGACTTGCCTTGTTTAAATCTCTGTAATCCACACACACCCGGGTCTTCCCGTCTTTCTTTGGAACTGGGACTACATTAGCCAACCATGTAATGTACCGGACCACTCGGATTACCCCTGCTTTTAACTATTTTATGATTTCTTCCTTGATCTTATAACTGATGTCAATTTTAAACTTTCTTTGCTTTTGCTGGACCAAAGGGTAATCAGGGTAAGTTGGCAACTTATGAACCACCTGATCAACACTTAGCCCTGGCATGTCGTTGTACGACTAAGAGAACACATCTTTGAACTGTAACAGGAGTTGGATTATTGCATCCTGGGTTTTCTCGTCCGTGTGAATGTTTATCTTGGTTTCCCGAATTTCTTCAGAAGTTCCCAAGTTAACCGGTTCAGTATCATTCAAGTTTGGCTTAGGTTTATTCTCAAATTGTTCCAATTCTCGATTTATTTCCCTAAAAGCCTCTTCTTCATCATATTACGGTTCTTGGGTCATTATTTCATAATTAGACAGTGTGTTCGGATCTGGGCATGAAGTCCGCAATCATGTTATGTTATTTAAAGCCTTATTATTAGAACTGAAAAGAAAAAATAAAAGAGAAAAATAGCAAAATCAGAAAGAATAAAGAAAGATGAACGATAAAATATTGATTTTATTTCTTGGAATTTGAAGATAATAAGGTTTACATTTGGAAATTTAAAGACAATAAACTAAAGAAAACATCCGAGTTACACCCTTGAATAACTCGCGATGCAGAAAACATTGTAGGACAGGTCTACCGAGATTCCCGCCTGATCAGAAATGGCGTAGCCTTCCAATTTTGTAGCTTGGCGCTTGGTCCCATGCACAGCACCTCAGTGGTGCTTGAGCCCTCTCCTGGCTGAACCATGTGGGTTTCATAGAGTATCTTTCTCATTGCCCCACATATTTCTTCAATCTCTGCGGCCGTAAAGGCCTCATCATCCTCTTCTTCATTGTACTTTGGCTTGACAAAGGTTTCGTACAAATGTGGCAGTGGTTAAGGCAAAATCCATCCCTCATTCTTTCTCTCGTCTTCCCACTTTATGTCACCTGGGTTAGGTAGGAAACCTATCCCAAAGAACTTCTCAGTTGAAGGCAGGGTAACTGGTTCAGCTATTCCTTGCAGAGATTTTCCAAGTCTCTTCCCTGGTTTGAAACCATGTCTAATCATTTCTTTGGCCACCATAATCGAGGAATTGGATAGGAAGGGTTGCGGGAAAGGGTTTACTTCTTCATGCTGGTTTGTCACCATAACTTCGAAAGCTTGGTAAACTATGTGCTTACTGCCTTCCCTCGCTTCATGACATGGGACGGACGGGTCCCGATAGATTGATTGTTCATCCTCTTCGTGGACCACGATCTCCTGATCCTCATGTTCAAATTTCACCATTTGATGGAGAGTGGAAGGTACAACCCTGCTGTGTGAATCTAAGGCCTTCCCAAAAGGAAATTATAGGACGTGTCCATGTCTAGAACTTGGAAGGTCACCTCAAAGTCCATCGGGCCGATGGTTAGAATTAAGCAATTTCTCCAATTGTGTCTCTTTTGATACCATCGAAAGCTCGCACGCAGACATTGTTGGGACGAATCCTTTCAGTCCCAATTTCCATACGCTGCAGTGTAGATAGTGGACAAATGTCTACCCCAAAACCTCCGTCTACCATGACCCTCTTCACGTAATACCCTTCACATTTGGCAGTTGTCACACCTCCTTTCGGCGCGCCCCCACCCCGAGGGGTAAGAACGGGCGAAGGGAGTTTTTCCAATTAAAGT
>MU672914.1:54139-85775 GCA_026770625.1 Nicotiana glauca | reverse complement strand
TAAACCTCGAGAGAGTAACTACTCTACTTGAACCATTAGTTGCTTGGGCAAATTAGCCTACCCAATTGGTCTCGAAAGAGTCAATTGGGTAAAATCACTCTCTCTACGGAGAGGTGTGAGAGTGAGTTCTAAGTGCAACGGTTATCCATATTTCCCTCAATTATCATCCTTGCATTAGAAGTCTATACCCGTTAATTAGTCACCTAGGCAAGTGCTACAACCCTAGTGCTTTTCTCTTATTGCATACAACTACCATCATTACTTAGCATAATTTAGTTTACAATTGTAGTTGATAGATTTAGTTGATAAACAAAAAAAAAATCCGAAAATGATAGAAGCAAAATTAGGAGCCAAAACACCTTCCTAGACTCCACAAATACTCGACTCCAATAACTAGCTCCTTGAGGAAATTGACCCTGAAACCACTATCGGGTAAAAGTTGTTAGCTCCCACTCTTCCCAAGGGTTGGGTCCGCACCGATTAGTAGTGGGCCTAAACAGGCCTTCCCGTTTAAGCCCGGGACCTGGGGGCTTGAGGCCCATGTGGGCCGATTCAAAAGAAAGTGCCCGTTAGGACTGGGACCATTTGGGCACGGGACCGGCTCCTAAGTGGGCCGGTTCAACCGGTCCCAAACGGTCTTAAATGGGCCCAACGGCTAAATTTTAAAAATCTGTTTTAAAAATCTGACCAGTGGCTATTTAAAAAATAGTCGTTATGGATGCCAAAATAGTCATTTAAACCCCCCAACTTTGTTTTAACCCCAATCTTTTGATAATTAAACTTTTTCCCTTTTTTCAACTATAAATACCCCCTTATTCTTTTATTTTTCTTCACCAAATCAACAATCTCGCTCTAATTTTCTTCTAAAATTTATGACTTTGTTGTTGCAACTTGTGTGAAAAATTGTTAAATTGGTGAATTTAAGTATTCAAGTCTTCAATGATAATTAATTTCAACAAGTTGTTTGTCAATTCGGTAAACCCGTTCCAACTTTCTAGTTTTCATATTATATTTTTGTTTGTTTTATTTATTTACTTTGTGTAATTATAATTAAGAGGGAATATTCCTTAAAAAGAATGTTTAGTAAAAATAAGAAAAAATCCAAGAGTGGTGAATCTAGTGGCCAATCTATTCCTTCTCCAATTTCCCAGCCTCCCCTACCCAAACCACATACCCGCCTCCACCTGCTCCTATTCTTGATAGTGATAATACTTTATTAAAATTTATGGAGAGTCAATATATGCATAATGTTGGTTGTGGTGAACGCTTAGATGATGAATATATGAACAACCTTTATGGTAATCCAACTATAAACGAAGAAGATGAGAAGGAAATAGATTTAGATGAAATGCAACCGAATGATGATACACCCACTAATCCAAATGATGCCCCAGGTTGACTCTCATGTTACTACCCCTACTTTTTCTAGACAACCTTCTAAACGGGATAAAATATCTCTTGTTTGGCTATTTTTTATTCAAATAAGAGAAAAAAAAATAAAGCTAAGTGCAAAACTTATGGAAAAGAATTAGCCTTTAACTATGTTAGGGGGGGGGGGGGGGGGGGGGGGGGACGGGGACGGGAAGTTTGAGGAGACACATAATAATATAATAAATTTTTTCAAATGAAAGCTGCAGCCGGGGGGCAAGTCCAACTAGTCAGCCTGACCCTAGTACCAGGTCAAATCAATTTCAATCGGGAATTAACATTGTTACCGGTGGTATTTTATATTATGACCCAAGAAAAGATTGGGAAGAATTGGCAAAAATGGTTACTGTTATGTGCTTACCCTACAGTTTTCCGATCATCTAAAAGAACTGCATGAGTAAGATCACTTACTTCTTGGACCGAGTTTAGGGGTTTTCAAGGTTGTACCACAAGTTATTGTTCAAAACTAAAAGAGCTTGAAGTTTACTGTGAGGATGAAGTGAATGGAAGAATTGAGTGATTGATACTCTTAGAGTATGCATATAATTTAATCACTATTTATTATTTCAGTTGGCATATGTAACTCACATGTAGATATCGAGATGTATCATTTCTTATCTCAATTGTACTTGACATATCTTACATGTTTGGGCTTTATCTGCTAAACTTGAAAGTATGTCTACATTTATGTACTGTATTTTTATAATTAGACTGTATATGTGAGGCTCATCACTATCTTTCGCCCAAAGGCTAGACTCGTTACTTATTGAGTTGGTCGTACTCACGCTATACCTGCACTTCATGCGTAGATTCTAGTATTTCCGGACACAGTGGTTGCTGATCTCAGATTTTTCAACCGTTCGGAGATTCTCGTGGTAGTTGCCTTGGTGTCCAAAGACCTTAACTCTCCTTCCATATCCCTCAGTTTTGTTCTTTTTTCTTAGACAGTGTATCAGACTATGTATTTTATGTTTCAAGATGTATGTATGTGTGAGTTGTTGGCTTGCATAGTATCATGATAGGTGCCATCACGACACTTGGGATTTGGGTCATGAAATTACCCCGAGGCCAGGCATGTGATTTGTTTCGAAATCCAACCTCAATTCGAGGTCTAAATCTCAATATTACAAAAATCCCTAATTCTACCCAAATCCATAATTTCTACCATAGAAATCCAAAATTTGATGTTGAAATCTCATGAAATATAATGAGTAACTAAAATGAAATGGATTAAAGTCACCTATCAATGAATTTGGAAAGAAAATCCTCTTGAAAAATCACCTCTAGAGTGTTTAGGGTTGAGAAAAGGTGTAAAATGAGCTAATTCCCGTTTTTTCTTCTTTAACCCAGTTGCAAGTGTCACAATTATGAGGTCATGTTCGCAATTGCAAACAGTGCAAATGCGAGACAATGGTCGCAAATGCGAACCCTGCCTCAGAGCCATAGAAATCGCAAATGCTACAAATGTCTCAAATGCAAAGCTCACACCTTCGCAAATGCATCCAGGGCCTTCGCAATTGTGAAAGAGTATAATTTTTCCAGGCATCGCAAATGCAATCCTGAGATATCCGAAATTGCAAACCATTTCCTCGAAAATGCGAGGTTACCCAATTCAAGACCCTACTCACAAATACGAACTCTTGTTTGCAAAAGCAAGGGTCTCAATTGCAAGCGAGACCTCGCAAATGCGAGATCTGCCGCAGAACACCAGCAATAGAAATGCACCAGCTATCTTCACATTAGCAAAACTCATTCGGAACACGTTTGAAACTCACTCGAGCGCCTCGAGCTCCAAAAAAAATGCACACAAGTGTAATAACATCATATGAACTTGATCACGCAATCAAATCACCAAAATAACATCTAAATCTACAAATCAATCCTCAAAATGAATGAAATTTCAAAGTAAAACTCAAGAACATTAGAATTACAATTAAGCGTCTGAATCATGTCAATCAATTTCAAAATGCACCAAATTTTGCATACAAGTTTCAAATAACAATATAGACCTATTCCAAGTTTCAACATCAAAATATGAACCCTTTAGCTTAGAAGTCGACTTACGGTCAAACTTAGTAAATTTCAAACTTTCAAAATGCTAGTTTTCAACAAAATGAGTCAAATCAATTTAGGGACCTCCAATTTATTTTTCAGGCATACATCAATATCAAAAATCATAGTACGGACCTATCGAAATTGTCAAAATTACCTATCCAAGGTCGTGTTCAACAAATTATTGACTATGGTCAACTCAAGTAATTTTTAAAGCCCAAAATTATTTTTCTTCAAATTATTACAAAAATCTTTTGAAATAGTGACACAGATCGCACACGCAACCCAATAAACATCAAAGGAAGCTAACGAAGACATAGGAATACAAAATTAAGGTCTAATACTCAAAATGACCTATTGGTCATCACAAATCCTCTCTAATTTATTTATGGTACTGAAGCTTTCCGAGCTTGAGATTTGCTCATACAACGAGTTATCTAATGACGAGGCATTACAAGTAAATTTAGACACGACAAAAGAACGCATGTAATTAGTTTTGATTCGAATGGCGGCTCAAAAGCAAATGATAGAAAGGTACTACAATCGAAGGACGAATTTATGACACTTAAAAAATGGGGACTTGGTCCTTTAAAAGATGTTTCAGTCAATACAAGATGTTAATGCTCGTTAATTGCGACAATGCTGGGAAGGACTGTATCGAGTTTGAAGCATTGCTGGAAAAGTGACATATGATCTGGAAACCATGGAAGGAAAAGTGCTACCGTTAAATTGGAATTAGCACATTAATAGAAGTATTACTTTTAACAAAGCACGTATGGTCAGGTATCTCTTGTCTAATTATTTATTTGTTCATATAGTTTTACTAACATTCTTAGATGATAGGCAAAAAACTAACTTATACCAAAGAATGAAAAAATATTCGGGGTTGACATGAAGAACTACTAATTATTCTCGGTCAAAGTTACAAGAAGTCTGAAGAGAAGGGTCAAGCACAGTCTTCGTCGAAGAAAGCCCCCAAGTCTTGTGCATATTTCCTTTTCAGAAAAAAGAGCAAGAAAAAATCCATCAAAGTTGCATAAAGAACCAATTTTTAAGTTCTTATGCTTCCAACTGAAGCACTGGGGGACTATATGAAGATATTCGCTCGACATAATTTAAGTTACGAAGATAAATCCCGACTAAAGCTAATAATCTTCAAGGATATTTATTAAGGTGTAGAAACAGTTACGGAACAAAAGATTTTCGAAAAATTTACAAGTATAATGCAATCAATGAAAATATTTTATTTACATCAAAAGTCATTATATTGTTATCAGAAAATAATTGTACCATTCATATGAATGAATAATTACTTCAAAGTTTTGCAAAAACTTCATCTCAAGTTACTTCGTACTTGCATATTTTTCATCAACATGAAAGTCATGCATTCACTTAAAGTATAAAAGTCATGCAATCAAAGACTCGAACAATTTGAACGAGCAAAGGATAAAAAGTACAATAAAAAAAAAAAGCAAAAAACTTGCAAGAAATGTCTACAAAAATACAAGGATTACAGATTGGAAAGGCAGGTAAATACGTATGAGGAAAGCAAATTTACCAAGGGTTTTTACTTTCCAACCAATTTTTTTAAAATAAATTTTCAAGTTCTTTGCTTTATGGGAGAAGAAGACAGTATCAAGAAACTCAATCATAGAAATTTGGGATATCCCCACATATTTTCATTGGGTTTATAAATAAATATAAATTAGAACATTGTTAATGAAGCAAAAGCAACTTAAAGATGGTGAAAAGAAGTTTACGTCTGTGATTCCATTTCTCGGGAAATGGGAGATTGTCATGTCCCACCAATTCATGAGTGTGAAGAGTCGCGAACCTGTTGTGCCATCCTCTATCATGATCATCCTCGGGGTTGACGACAATTCATTTTCTTCATGCCTGAGAGTTAATACGTAGGCACTAAAAAGTTTTGGAGAGTATAGATGGAAAAGATGGCATAGAGTAAAATCTGCCGAAACTAAACCTAATAAATATCAAAGGCACGCCACTACTCTCTAAATTATCGGGTCTATCTAACTAAGACACGCGTTGAAGTTCCAGTAAAACTCCATGATTACCGGTCTATTGTAGGTTGGAACCTGGGAATGAACGAATAAGTATATACGAAAGCATAACATTCACGGTAAGTAGGGATGTACATGAGCCGGTTTGGTTCGGTTTTTTATTAAATCAAAATCAAATAAATTATGTCGGTTTACTAAATTCATAATCAAATCAAACCAACATAAATTCGATTTTTTCGGTTTCGGTTTTAGTCGGTTTTTTCGGTTTTTCTCGATTTTTTTCGGTTTTCCTTTTTAGTTATATTATTCTTGAAAAAGATATCAAATAATCACCAATTATCTGCATGATTACTATTTTTCTTAATAATATATGAGGAATACCAATTATTCGTATAAATTATAATTCCAAGACCTTTCATAATAGAAAATAACAACAAACATGCAACAAAACAAAGCACCGTAAACTTGATAAACCTCAACACTAAAATAATCATCAATTATGTGAGCAAAATGACAAGCAGGAAGCTTGTGTGATGTGGGGGAATAGTTTTCAATATTTGGGGTTCTTTGATTTTGGAATTGGAACATAGGGAAGATATGGAATAAACTATTTTATTATTTTTTGTCTTGTTGAGTTTTAGTTTGGGCTTGATATTTAGGTTATGTAGATAGAATCTACTTAGTGGATAGTGAATTTACAAGCTCACAAATAAATAATATCTCAAGACATTGAAAACTATAAAATAGTTCAGAAAATACTTACAAATTATATTTTAATGATTATTTTTTATGTATAAAATTTCTAAAATTTATTTATATATAATGTCGGTTTGGTTTAGATTCGGTTTGACTTATTTTTTGTTAATGCCAAACCAAACCAAGAGCGATCGGTTTTTTTATTTTCCAACACCAAACCAACCAAATCAAACCACAAGCCGGTTTTTTTCTTCGGTTTGACTTGGTTCGTCGGTTCGGTTTGGCTTGATGGTTTAGCTTATACACCCCTAATGGTAAGTAGTTATCTATTCACCTTTACGAGGAGCTTCAAAGGAAAAATAAGTTCTCCACCGGCACTCTTTGCGAATAAGAGGAAGATGACATGGTTTGACAAGAGAAGGGTAATGATATCCAGGATCATTACAATTTACAGACATCCTTTTAACTAATCTTCTAGTTCTACTCAACGCATGATTAATTATCCCTGTATTAGTTATTACACCCTCCTATAAAGATAAAAAAATATTACAATTCCGGGATAACTAATACCGAAATTATTTATACCTCGATTTTATCCCAATCAAACTTGGGATAAACACATCTTCAATTTCATTTCGAGATTAATTATCTCTTATCAAATGAGCCTTAAGGGTTCAACTAAGGCTTTTTTGGTATATTTTGTATTAGCTTTTCCCTTAGAGGATGTTTTAAAGGAAGAAGATTTGAAAGAACTTCCTTCAACAGAGGAAGGGGCATCGATATTCACCAGAGAACCAAGGCTACGGAGCCTTCCTCGCCTTCTCCTAGACCTAGCTGGAGCCACCACGTTAGGGAGATTGACGACTATGACAAAACGACAAGTAGAAGTATCAGAGTTGGAAGAGACTGAAGATTTGGAAGCCATTACAGAGGTAGAGAAAGAGTTCGAAAGCAAAGAAGGAGAAAGTAAAAGGATTTCTAAGAAGAAGGCAAAGGCAAAAGAGAATAGAAGAAGGTTTAAGGGTTTGTGATTTCGTATTTATAGGAAAGAATTATGTCATCACAAACCATCATAATGAGACTGCCACTTCGAAGTCAGTGCCTAGAAAGCCGCAGCAAATCCCAAAATCAATCATAATGAGTCATGTGACTCAAGTATTGTGAGCACGTGATGTTTGCCTCGCTCAAATATTCCTATAGAATTCTTAAAATTGGGATTTTTTTCTTTTATTATTTGAATTTTAGGGAATTAATTGCATGATTTTGTGTTTTCTTTGCCTTTTGTGTGCATTTTTAGTTGTCATAAAAATAAAAAAATAATTTTTTTTTACAAAATAGCATACTTGCATTTAGGACCCAATTTTAGATTTTTAGATTAATTAACATCATTGAAAATAGGAGAAAATAATTAAAAATAGTCCTTTATATTATTTTACTTTTAATTTTTGATTTTTCCTTAAGTTTCCTTTTAAACTAGGATTTGTTTAATTTTTTAGAATTAATTAGTCTAATTTTAGAATTAAATTAGGGTTTGGCTATATTTTAATTTTGTACTTAATAAAATGCAAAAATTTAAATAAATAAAGAAGGAAAAGAGAGGAAAACCAACAAAAAAAAGAAAATGAAATGAAGGAAAGGGCAATCAGGCCACCAGCTTTGGGCCACAAACTCGAGCCCAAACCCCAAATCCATGCCAAATTAGCCCAACCCGCCTCAGGAAAGCCGGTCCAGCCCCTTAAAACAAAACGACGTCGTTTTGATAGGAATTAATCCTGGTCGTCGAGGATCTTTGATCCTACGGTCAGGAACAAGGGTAGTTTTAATATATTATTGTCGAACCCCCTACCCCCTACCCCTCTCCGTCTCTCAGAAGCCCCCATACATAAACCCTAATTCCTCACCGCCTTCCGTCGCAAACCGCTGCCGGAAATCGTCTCTGCCGGCGGCGAAGCTCCAATGACGCCCAAATTTACACCCCTGAACCCTCTCCCTCTCGTCTTTCCAAAGCTCCAAACATCATCCCCCAAATCTCCGCCAAACTGTTCGAATCTTCAAAAACAGTGTCGCCGCCTCCGCCCTCCACAGCGGTGCCGTTACCCTTTCCCCATCAAATTAACACTATAGCTCCGTCTTCGTCTCCCCAGTCCATGCATGGCGTTGATTTCCTTCGAATCCTCATCAAACTCCTCAAATATCAAATCAAAAATCCGGCCTAAACCCTAAATCCTCCAAATCACACCAAATTGACATCATATGATCTCCTCATTTCCCTCATGTCGAATCCACCATCACTGGTATTCGAATCTCACCAGAGTTGTTCAAATTTTGAATCTAAGAAGCGACAGGACCTTAGAAGTGATACCAATGAGTTTTCTTATTTTTCTTGTTTTTTTATTTGAATTTATTTCTCTCCCATGACTGTTTTGCTTTGTGATTAATTGATTTGGATTTTTTGTTTTATCTGTTTGGAGGGTCAGTACTCTTTCTTTGCTCTATTTTTTCTTTTCATCTTGTTTTAAGTTCTAATAATCAATAGCATAAATTTAATATTTTCATTTGTTTAGTTGTAGTTTTGTTCAGATTGTTCGTTAAGTCGAATTAATTTTTTTTACGCTGTTTTGTTCTAGTTTGTTATTTTGGTTTAATTTTGTTCTGTTGATTGATTTTGATTTTGGTTTGGATTGAAAAATTCTTGATTATTATTGATAACTTGTCCCAAGTTAATTTTTTGTTTGAATTACTGAATCTCTATTGGAGTAACAGTTTAGTTAGATTCAATTTTCAAGCTTTGATTAGTTAGTTTGAGGGATTAGTTCAATTTTAGGATTGGTTTGGACTTAGCTGAACTTTTTAGTCCTGTTGAATACTTAAGCATGGTTAGTCTTGATCAAGGTAATAGGGACTAGGATTTAGATAGTAATTTCACATTTAATAAAAGGGTAGTATAGGTAATTCAATAGAATAAAACACTGCAAATAACTGATTTGGAAACCCCTAGAACATTCTAGAAGGGGTTCCAATTAGAATTTTAGTAACTTAGGGAAGTAACTTGGGCAACAAGCCAAAGACTTAGGGACTATTTAGCTAAATACTGAAAATAAAAGAGGGGAAAAAGGAGTAAGTGAAAATCTGAAACTTCTCCTCAAATTTGCCTATAAAAGGCAGTCCCCATTGCCTTCTTTGACAAGTTAGCATCTAAAAATTCCCCCAAAAAAGTTTCTACAAGTTTTGAAGATCTGAAACTTCAAATTCAAATTCAAAAGAAAAAAAGCAATACAAAATTCCGAAAAATTCTAGAAATGGTTTAAAAATTCCTGGTGTTTGATTGCTGAAATTTCAGAGGTTTACTGGGTTTAGTTTCGAGTCAATTTGGGTTCAAACAAGTGTGTTTTGGTTATTTTGTTGTTGTAACTCTCCTGCCATTCCTTCCTGGGTATTGTGGCTTGGTTTGGGTTTAAAATTGGCCTTGATTTCTGCTGGTGTGAGCTGCTGATGGCTGTTTGTCCTTGCTGACTTCATCTCCTTCTTCTTGTGTTTAAATTTCTAGGTACATTTCCTAACCCAGGTGATTTGGAAACGTGAATCAATGTGTATGAACAACTTTTGGAGTTAAATGATGAAGGAATACCTAGTTTTCATATGAGTTAGTCCATATAGATGTTATTAGCTTTAATACTAGTTGTGACATTCATTCAAACAATGCTTATTTGTAATTAAATGGGCTGCTGGACTTTATAATCATATAACTATATGTGTCGAGGGTCCGGGTGCATTTCATGTGACGTGATCCAAAAATACGTTTTAAACGACGTTCACTTTCTTAAAAACAATTTTTTAATTGAAAGCAGTGAATAATTCTAAAATAACATTATAGGATGACATGTATTAAAATCAGATTTTTTAGCCAATTATAATAGTTTAAGCGACCGTGCTAGAACCACGGAATCCAGGGGTGCCTAACACCTTCCCTCGGGTCAACAAAATTCCTTATTCAAAATTTCTGGTTCGCAGACTCCATTCGGGAAGTCGATTCCTCGATTTGGGATTCGAGATAAACCGGTGACTTGGGACACCAAAAGCCAAACCTATCCCAAGTGGCGACTCTAAATAAATAAATAATCATATTTCGAATAATATCACTTTAAATGGAAAAACTCCCTTATACACTATCATTCGGGGTAGGTGTGTAAAAAGGAGGCGTGACAGCTCTGGTGACTCTGCTGGGGACACGAACCCAGAATTCCGGTTGAGGTACATTTCCTGAATCCAAAGCAATGTGAATATCCAATTGAAAGATGAAATGAAGCTTGTTGTCTGATTTAGTCGCTGAATCTGTTGTCTAATGCTTGTGTATTTCGAATAGCTTCTTCGATTTGTTTAGCGTCCACATTGTATATATTCTGGATTGTAATGAACTGTGGAACTTTAAGTGTGTGTTTATTAATCTTAAAAATAGCATGCCTTAGTGTAAGTAATTAGATTTTTATGGTAGTTTCAGTTTCCAAATTAGAAAAAATGTTGTGAACCCAGAGTTAAGTTTGAAAGTCCATGTGTATGCTCATATCTCTGCTAACTCAGGTTTGAATAAACATTTTAGTTTAAACATCAGCAATTTGGTTTTCTTTTAAAAAATCAAAAGATATGTGTTAGGCTTGTCAATAGTTTCATATTAATCCCTTGAGCCTTATAAGCATTTGCAGTAACTAATTGGCTTGGATAAATTTGAATATGGAGTTGAAATCAATTGATCAGTAACCCGTTGATATAAAAGTGTATATTGTGTTCCTTTATCCCAAACATATTGAACACACTTAGAATCACTAGGAGTAATTTCAGCCTCCGCTCCACTGATGCACAACCCATGTCCGGTTCTGACCTCCTCTCATTTGGGCCTGGGCACAAGCCTATTACTGGCTAGTCGTTTGAGGAGCTGGATCGTGGTCCTTCTTCTTATTGGACCAAATCCAAAGCTCAATAGCTGGACAACCTTTCTCCATCAGAACTGGTCCACATTTTTTAAGGCCCCAAAAATCACTATGGGTCAAAACGCTTTTAACACATTATATTAGGAATAGGGGATTAATTTACACATATAAATTTGGGTTTCAAATTAGGTGGCGGATTCAAATTAAAAGGGTCCTCCCTTTTGTTTGAATTCGGACTTGAATTTATAAATGTAAATTAGTGGCCCATTTAGAGACAAATAATAAATAGAAAAATCGTAGTCACTTTAAGTTGGCCTTTAAATAATAAAATGAGATGAGCCTCGCCAAACAAAATATATAATTGCGGGGCCCTCATTAATTACTTGATTAAAAATACTTAGAACTTGGGGCGCATTGTTTAGCAAATTTCACGGTCTCCCACGAAGTTAAAAAGGCATTAGTCACTTTAGGCGCGTTTTTAATAATCTTACCTTCCTAAATACGGGCGCGCATTTCATGCGACCCAAATCCAAATCCAAAAACATTGAATAAGAATATGTCGAGGATCCGGGTGCATTTCATGTGACGTGATCCGAAAATACGTTTTTAAACGACGTTCACTTTCGTAAAAAATAATTAAAAAGCGGTAAATAATGATAAAATTTCACTATAGGTTGGAACATGTATAAAAATTAGATTTTTAGCCATTTATAATAATTTAAGCGACCGTACTAGAACCACGGGATCCGGGGGTGCCTAACACCTTCCCTCGGGTCAACAGAATTCCTTACACAGAATTTTTGGTTCACAGACTCCAATTGGGAAGTCCACAATTTTCCTCGATTTAGGATTTAAAATTAAATCTGTGACTTGGGACACCAAAAGCCAATCCTATCCCAAGTGGCAACTCTAAAAATAAATAAATTATCTCATTTCGAATAATGTCACTTTAAATAGAAAAACTCCCTTATACATTTTATCCTTCGGGGTAGGTGTGTAAAAAAAAGGAGGTGTGACAGCTCTGGCGACTCTGCTGGGGAAACGAACCCAGAATTCCAGCTCAGGGTTCAAGAATTCGAGCTTAGTACAATTGTTATATTTGGCTTTATCTGATTTTTCTACATGTTCCATGCTATATGTGCTAAATATTTTATCACTTTGATATTTGTTGAATTGTATATATAAACTGTTACGAATCCCTTCCTCCCTGAGTCTTCTACATCATGTAGAAGGGTGCACTTCGTGTAGCTTCTCTTTTGTTTAGAGTCTTTTCCCATTTAGAATGAGGTTTATATAAGTTGCTAAGTCGGCGGAGCTTCTGTATCCCCGGTGCGCCGCCTCCCCTATGGCTCGAGTTATCCGCTCGGGTAAGCTAGGTCTAGACCAATAAACCAAGGGTTTAAACCCCGAAGAACGAAACCTCATGCCGGATCCCTAGTAGGAACGTTTGTTTGCATCATGTGCATTTGACTTAAGGGACTCAACACAGGGATTGGGTCCGTCTAGGACAGGTGACCTGAAATGAAAAAGACCATCCTGATGCATCTTACGTGCTACTTGCGCATTTATTTGCTCGGCTTTGCATGTTAACCGGCTGGTATATAATGAGAGAAAAATTAAAAAATAGCAGTGTTAGGACTAAGTGAGGGTGACCATTCATTTTAAAAAACTCAATGCCCAAATAGTACCGAAATGTTGTCGGATTTTTGAAAAATGAAAAGGGAAAATATTTGAAAAAAGAAAAGATTGTTGTTCAAAAATATATTTGTTTTTGGCAAGTCTGCCCGAACTACGCTGGTTTGATTCTCACCGGATGTGAGATACATAGGCAACCCTCATCGGGTCCAACCTCCCTTTTTGCAAAAATAGCCAAAAAATATCAAAATTTTAATTTTCGTCATAAATAAGTCCGGTGATGTCATTCTTGTTAAAATAAGCCGAATGTCCCCAAAAGGGCACCGGAAGACTGTTTTTGCAAAAATAGCTACCCTGAGTCATTTTAAATGGTTTGCGGGCACAACCTTAAAATCTTCCTCCTAGAAGTGCTAAAGGCCGTATTTGAATAACCAAGTCCTTATTTTTTAAAATAAAGAATTTTTTGTAAAACTAGGCATTTTTCTCTGTTAGGTCAAAATAAATCATTAAATACCCTTTAAATAAATGTGCAGGATGAATACCACTAACATTAAAACCTTCTCAGTCCTGAGCAGGATCCTCTTAAAGCTCCATATGTGGTGGCATGATTTGGGAAAAGGTAGCAGAGAAACAGTGGTCAAGGTTTTAGGTGGTCTCGTTGATTTGTTGAACATCAAATCAAGAAAGGATATTATTGAGGCACTGATGCCATTCTAGGACCCAACCCGTAATGTATTTCGGTTCTCGGACTTTGAGCTTACACCCATACTGGAGGAGATTGCGAGATATCCGGGTCTCAACGGGAACCTCAGGAGTAGATACCCATTGGCACCGAGACCGGTAACCCTACACATATTCTTGGATTTGTTGAGCATCAGTCGGGACATTCAAGATCCGCATCTAGCAGAAGGGTGTTGCACACTGCATTTCTTATATCACCGATATGGCAACCCGACAGGATTTGAGGAGCCCAATACCAGTTTGACACATGCCGGGAACAAAGATAAATGGGAGGCCCGGCGGGGATTGGCATTCATGGTAGCGTTTCTGGGAGTCGTGGTCTGTCCAAGATAAGACGGTCACATAGACATTGGCCTTGTAGGAATGGTGGACGTTGCCATAAAGAAGTCTAATAGCACAGTGGTTCCCTTGATTGTGGCAGAAATGTACCGAGCTTTAACCATGTGCCGAGAGGGTGTAAAATTATTTCAGGGTTGCAATCTGCTACTACAGCTATGGATACAGGAGCACATTTGTCATCGCACGGGGTACATGAACTATGGTTTAACCGGGCTAAGTTGTATTGTGAACTTCGGAACCAGGGTAACATGCATTGAGTTCCTCGAGGGCACTGAGGCTTGGTCGTCATGCTTGAAATCTTTGACTGCGGATAAAGTTGAATGGCCTTTTGGATGGTTTCCTGCTACTGAAGCTGTGTACACATCGGCGAAAGTACCTTATATTCTTTTGATGGGAATCCGAAGCATCCAACCTTACGCTCCCTACCGAGTCCTGAGGAAACTAGGAAGATTCCAAACTATTGATAATGATGAAGACTTGAGCGGACAGATCATTGAGTTAGGCCCAAAAGCTGCATTTCCGGAAGGAAAAATCCGACAAATATGGAATGAGTGTCAGTTCCTTGAGCCTAGGACTATAGAACAGGATCGGGCCAGAGGCGAGGTGGATCCCAAATACTTGACTTGGTTTGGCAAAATATTTCAAATCCCTGAGAGACCCGCCAAAAGGCCACATGTACAACAATTCACCAACGGGACCCATGTGCAGTGGGATTGGCTAGCCAAGGAAAGGGAATATCAAGCAAAAATAGGGAAGTTGGAGCAACAGGTCCGAGATCTTCAATTTGAAAAGAGTGTGCAAGCCGCAGCTGACGAAGGGGATAAAAAGAAACTGGACCAAGAGAATGAAGCTCTCAAGGCTCACATTCAACAAATGAAAATAGCTTCCAAAGGTCAAGAAAGAAGTCGGTCCGACGAAAGATTGATAAAAAGGCTGAAGAAGCAAGTCTTGGAGTGCCAGGAAGAATTGGAGAAATCTGAGGGGAACATGGCAAAACTCCGAGCACAGTGGGCAAAGAAGATAGAGAAAATAGCCCAGTTTGTACAACAAATGAAAAGGAACTATGAGGGAACCATTGCTAATATGAAGAGAAAACTGAACACCCTTGAAGATAAGACAGCCCAGTAAGACAAAGAATTTCAAGCTGAGAGGGAACAATGCTATGAGCTAATCGCCGAGATGGAGAAGGAAATAAAACTGTTGTAAGACCATCACGTCCATGACTCCCAGGTGTTAGAGGCTCGTAACCAACAGATAAGACGACTACTCCAAGAAAAGGGCCGGATCAGGGAAAGAATCAGAGGACTTGCAAATTATATTGTTATGAAATGTCAAGCTGGTGAACGAATGGGTCGTACCACTTTCTTTGCTTCATTGATGATATTTGTTCGACAGGTTATGAATGATTTGGAGCAGTTACAAAAGGGTCTTGCATGTAGGCCCGCGGCGATGACGAATGATGCCCCGCGGGCCCCAGGATTTGAAGCTTTTGATGTATTCCTAGTTATCGAGTCTGTATTTTGTTATTTTAGAGTCTGTTTTGTAATTTTCCTTTTTCAGAAAAACAAATAGTCTAGTATCTTTTGTAATCGGAGTTTTATTAATGAAAATTAAAAAATCCCAAAAAACTTATTTCCTTATTTTTGTATTTATTTGCAAGAACTACGCTTGGTCTGATTCATGCGGGGTCATGATACGTAGGCAATCTCCATAAGATTCGACCGTAACACTAAGAAAAAGGAAAAGAAAAAAAAAGAAATACGAGAGAAGGAAATAAAGGAAAACAAAAAAGGAAAAGAAATGCAAAAGAAGAAAATAAGGAATCGAGAGAAAAATCATGGCAAAAGAAAAAGGAAAAGCAGAAATGAAAAAACAGATGGAAAAACAAAATGAGAGAAAAACAAAAAAGAGAAAGAAAGAGAAAGAGATTAAAATTAAGTGAGACATGGGTTAATTCGGACCAATGAAGACATTGCACGTGGAAATGTTAGTGTTAAAAAAATAAAAAAAATAAAAATTTGTGCCGTTAGTTTAATAATGGCTTAGATGAGCCATTTCTGTAATGACAGTGGCATAAAAATAGCATTTTTTTAATGGATGACATAGATAGATCATTTCTGAAAGTTGAGTGGCATTTTTCGGCATTTTCCGTATTTTAAATTTATTATACCTTTCCAAAAGACATATAATAATACATCGATATACAATGAAATAATTTTCTTAACATGGCATAATTTAATTAATAAGTAACTAGAACTACTAATAAATTTAGGTATTGTAACCCCTTCCAATATATCTCGACTATATATCATAGGGTAAAAATAGTATCTCACTATTTGAGTAATTGTTTTAAATCTATGAGTTCAGCGAGAGATTTACTATTAGAACATATCTAAAAACATCACGCTTCACCATATCAGAATTTCAGTATTTTTTAATCTATCGGGACATACCAATACAGGCTAGTTGGAACAATTTTTTTTATTTTATTTTATTACCTACTCGTTTCCATTTTCTGTTTGACAATTTCTATAGGATTTGGGGTTGGATCACCAAAATTGGACCTATTCCGTTTCCATGACAAAATATTTAGTCAATGCAAATCTAGCCTACGTGTGATGAATCTTTTACTTATACCGTTAAACTGCTATTAACGAAAAAATCGCTAAACCAAATTAATTTTATGTAAATATTGAAATTAGTCCTCTTTAAAATTTGAAAAATATACCGTTTTCCCTATATCCATTCTTAAATTCAAACATATAAATGCTCTTAGATTGCGATATTCGTATATAAACAACTTTGTAAATATATTTCAATGTAAGTTTCAGAATATTAATCTATATTGATGACTTTAGCAAATAAGGACGGTCAAAGACTACATATAGAATTATATTTAAAATCTTGACATTTATAGCCTAACATTATTAGTATATGGTCAAATGAAGTTTAATGTAGATCTTGAAGTTAATTTTTTTACTAATAAGAAAACAACTTTTTTTTTATATAAAAAGGAAGACAAGTAACAAATTGTTCCAACAATTATTCATCACAAAACTAATGGCTTTGAGTAAGAACTTGTTCTTTGGATGCTGTTTAATTGTCATTTCATTTCTTTTGGGCAGTCCAATTGAATATGTTGAAGGCAATATTGGACCTTTTCCTGCCCTATTTGTGTTTGGTGATTCAATTTTAGATTCGGGAAATAATAATTTTATTAACACTACGACTCAATTCCAAGCAAATTTTCCGCCTTATGGCGAAACGTTCTTCAAATCTCCTACTGGTAGACCTTGTGATGGTCGCCTCATATCCGATTTTATTGGTATTAATAATTCTCAAGATTTTTATATATTTTTCCCTTGTATTTATGATTGTCAAGAACTAATTTGATAATGTTTTTGGTTTGTTATTTGCAGCGGAATTTGCTAATTTGCCATTAATTCCTGCATTTTTTGAAATTGGAACCGATAAATTTCTTCATGGGGTGAACTTTGCTTCAAGTGGCTCAGGTTGTTTAGTAGAAACCAATCGTGGTATTGTAAGTGCATGACCTTCTTATTTTTCTTTTTTAAAGTCAAATTCTTTTCAATATTAATTAGATTGTCTTTCTTTTTATTTATTTGAAGAATTAACCTAAATAGCCACATATTTAATTACTTAAGCAAAAAAGATGATATATATATATATATAATAAATGTATACCGACTAGAGGCGGATCCAGATTTTAACTTGATGGGTTCAATCTTTATGGTTTTATTGTTGAACTCACTGCACTTATGAAATTGTGGGTTCAAATTATAATATTTATTAAAATTTTAATAATATTTACATATATGTCTAAATTTTGTGTTAAAATTACTAGGTTCAGTTGAACCCAGTAGTTACTGGATAAAAATAGTAGATAATGAATCCTACCGGCTATTTATATAAAATTTTCTTTTTCCAATTTACAGGTTATAGATCTTCCAACGCAGTTGGCACATTTTAATGAGGTGGTTCAATTGTTGGAGAAAAAGTTAGGGCAACAAGAGGCACAACAACTCGTGGCTGATGCAGTATACATGTTTAGCACTGGAAGTAATGACTATGCTTTCCCTTACCTTTCCAATCCTAAATTCCCATTTCCTAAAGAAGAATTTTCAGAGATGGTATTGGGTAATTTTACAGCTATTTTAAAGGTAATCATGAGATTATTATCAACTTTATTTGGAGTCATGAATCAATGTAACAGGCAATTTGGTTTAAGATTTTTATTTTATAACCTTTTATCTAATATTTTTTTACTATTTTTGTTGTCAATACTTCTCTTTTCTTCTATATTTTTATTATAGCTTTTTTACTCTTGTAATTTTAAATACGGAAAAAGCCTAAAAATGCCACTCAACTTTCAGAAATGGTTTATCCATGTCATCCTTTAAAAGATTGCTATTTCCATGCCACTGCCGTGAAAGAAATGGCTCATCCATGCCATTATTGACTAACGGCTCAATTTTTATTTGGCCCATCCATGCCACTATCGTTAGTCAATAATGGCATAGATGAGCCATTTCCTTAACGACAGTGGCATGAAATGAGCATTTTTTTAACAGATGGCATGGATAGACCATTTTTAAAAGTTGAGTGGCATTTTTAGGCCTTTTCCGTTTTAAATATGTTTTGACAATACTTTTCATGAGCCGAGAGTCTATCAGAAATAAACTCTCTACCTCACACAAGGTAGGGTAAGATTGCATATAGCCTAATCCAGGATTTAAACCTTATGGGTTCAGCCTGTAAGATTTTTAGCATTGACTCATTATATTTTTAAAGCTATGGGTTTAAATCTACTACTCCTTCCGTTCCAATATATGTGAACCTATTTTCTTTTAGATATGTTTAAAAAAGAATGACCTATTTCTAAATTTGGAAACAATTTAGCTTAAACTTACGATTCTACCCTTAATAAAAAGATTTTCTAAGCACACAAATACTCTGGCCCTTTTTTGACTTGTTTAGGATCACAAATTCCAAAAAATTTTATTTTTTCATAAACTCTGTGCATAGTCAAACAACTTTATATAAATTCGAACGGAAGGAGTATTTGTTGCAATTTTAATGGATTTTACACAAAAAATTATATTCCGCATCGAAAGTTATGGTTTAGTTGAACTTATCACATATACACTACATACGCCCCCGCCTACCCTCCCAAGACCCCTACTTATGTAATCATACTGAGTCATACTGAGTATATTATTGTTGTTGTTATTGGCCTTTAATTTAACATTATTTGAATCAATATAATGTTAGCAGGAAATTTACAACAAAGGAGGAAGAAAATTCACAATATTTACATTGCCTCCAGAAGGTTGTTCCCCAGGTGGAAGGGCATTTAATGAACAAGCAAATGGTACAAGTGGCGACTGCATGCAAGAACTCAATGGCCTATTGCAAATGCATAGTGCTGCTCTTCCCCAAAAGCTCAACCAACTAAAGCAGAATTTGACTGGATTTAACTATACATTATTTGATCTTTTCAAACTCTTTACTGAAAGAATTGACAACCCTTCCAAATATGGTAAGTTTCTATTTTCATATATATCCAACTCATTTCAAATAATTTGACAACTCGAGCGATTATTGATCAGAGGCGGACCTATATATAGATTAAAGGGGTCACCGGATCCTATTATAGCATTGAAAAAAGAATTCGAATATATGTATGTATATATGTTAAAAACGGTCATATATTTTAATGGAAACCTTTAATCAAAAGTTTGATGGGGACACTGATTGACCAGTCCACTCATGTGCCCCCCACCAGGAGCGTGTGCAAGATTATTTTGCAAGCGGTATCGATATTTATAGAAGATTAGAGAGTAAATAATATTAATTATCGTATTACTAAATAAGAAATAGTCTTAATCCATTAGTTTTATAGAGTCTTAAGTTAGAAGAGGTTCTGAGTTCAATTCTGCCTAGCCATAATTTTTCATAATAGAAGCTCTCAAATAGTTGAGAAACATATGATCTAGTTGTGGTTTGAACCTCTGACTTCTTAGAAAAAAAATAAAGAACTTAACAAGCATGCCAAGCAGTAATATATGCCAAGTAGTGTCATTTTCTTTATCTTTATATGGTATTACTACTTATATTTTGTAAAAAAAAATTGACGAAGCGGTGCCGCGTGGCAACGCTAAGTTCCACATGCATCCGCCCCTGAGCCTGCCACCTTCAAATCCTAAGTTCGCCTCTTATTTTGTTTGTGCAGGTTTTAAAGTATCAATAGAAGCATGTTGTGGAACAGGTCAATTTAGAGGAATTAATAGTTGTGGAGGTAAAAGGCAAGTGAAAGAGTTCGAGTTATGTCCAAATGCGACAGATCATGTGTTTTTCGATGCCAGTCATCCCACAGAAGAAGCAAACAGGCAATTTGCTGAACTATTATGGAATGGAACGACGGATGTCATTGCACCTCATAATCTTAAATCTTTTTTTCTAATGTAACTTAATATTGGAATTAGGTTAAATAAACCATTTTGTATTCTTAGTAAGATGAGTTTTATTACTCTCACTTCCAAGATTGTACATCTATACTCAACTAAATAGAAGGGCAGAATTGTGTTAATTTCCATATATTTATTGTGGGAAAATGCATAATTTCTCACGACATCCTATCATAAGAGGCGGACCTATACCTCGGGATTAACAGGGGTCATCGGACCCCGTTAACTCAGCAAATTTTTTAAAAACATAAGTGTATATATGGTAAAAACGATCATAGATTTTTCAATTATGCGTAGTAGTACAATTTATATTAAGCTCGTAAATTATTATTAAATAAACAATACTAAATCATTCATGTCCATTATTTTGGTCACTTAATAGATGTACCACGTAAAATGTCTAACCTTATAATTCAATCACTCAATTAGGATTAAGAATCACGGGTTCTTTGACTCTGCATCATGTAAATATCTTTATGATTCTTTTTTGTAAGATTGTCATTTGTTGCAGATACTCAAATGTCATTTAATTTATGTCACACCATATACATGTAACATTCATCAAATCTATAAAAGTTTCAAGACACGCTAAATGTAGAATTTAAGTTTTTTATAATTTTGTATTGAGTGTATTAAAATTATTGTTCTATTACGGATTTAAACCCCTGTGATTGACTTTTGCATTACTTTTTTTATTTATAAATAATTGAATATCAAATTAGGAGAATATTAATAATTTTAATATCATTAAATATTAAAAGTGAGTATCATTAATTATTAGTCTAGTCAAAACAAAACAAAACAAAATAACAAAGAAGGTGTGGGGGAGCCTAAAGCCGATAAAGGGCTGTTGAAAAGCAAAAGGCTTAAAGCCTTAAGCCTTGACAAAAGGTTAGGGAAAATCAAAGCAACAGACTTCTACGGTTCACGTCCCAGCAGGCAACGGAAAATTCTAGATTTCTTTACAAATTACTAGTTCTAGAGCTCACGTATATACAATTTCCTATTTTCAATTATCCTATAGTACAAGGATTGGATAGTTAATTCCTTTCTTATTCTGTATCAACGGTAAGTTTAATGTTTAAGTGTGAAATTTTGAAATTAATTAAAATGTACTGGTTGTTATAGAATCGATTGTTTGACAGGTATAAATTGGATTGGCTCGAGGAGTTTTGAGGTAAGTTGATATAACTCTTTACTAAAGTGGTTTAACTCACAAAAGCACGCATACAAGGTGTTTGATAAATTTCTTAAAATAATTAATATGTACTTAATGGGAGCGATAAAATTGTTCTAGCTAAAGTTTAGATGATTTATTATGACATATGTGCATAAACTTTTAGATTTTTCGTGTTATTCTTATATGCCATTTTCATGTTGAAAATTCATGAAGAAGCAAGAATATTTAGAAATACTTTTGAATGTTTATTTCATTCTTATATCATGCTTTATATTTAAGGATACCAGTATGAGTATCTATAGGATGTTCTAGAAAAAAATTTAGACATGAAAAGTCACAAGAAGAAGTTTTAGAAAGAAAGATTTTTGGGAGTATCCTCTATTCCGAGAAGGGGTCATCGTCCAGGTCAAGGGTCCTGATCAAGGCGTTGACTTCCTGAAACTACTTATGCCAAAGTAGGGAGCACAACTACTTGTTCCAAAGTAGGGATCACAAGACCGCTCGTCGTTGAGAATTTACCTATCCATCTAAGGTATGACACATGAGCGCTGACGTAACGATCCGACCGGTCATCTGGCTTTCTAGGATCCTGTTCCCCTATATAAGACTTTCCGTACTTGTTTTTACTGATTTACGACTTGTGGGGATGGTTAGTTCGGAATTTAAAAGAGTTTGGATTGAAATCGAAACACTTGGTTCCTTAAGGATGGCTTAAAATGCAAGTTTGACTTCAGTCAATATTTTGAGTAAACGACCTCGGAATCGGGATTCAATGGTTCCAATAGATTTGTATGATAATTTTGGACTTGGGCTTATGTTCGGATCGGATCTGGGATGACCCGGGATAGTTTTGGCGCCTAATAGTGAAAGTTAGTTCTTGAAGGTTTTAGAAGTTTTTCAAATTTGGTTTGGAGCGGGTTTCAGTGATATCGAGGTCAAAAAAAAATTCCCAAATTACGAATACTTTCGTAATGTCATTTAAGATTCGCACACAAAATTTGGTGTCATTCCGAGAAGTTTAAGTACGTTTCGGTGCATTGGAAGTAAATTGAAGAACTTGAACTTCTTAAGTTTGATTCGATTGGTTTTGGGGTGCGATTCTTAGTTTAAATATTGTTTCAGGCGCTCTGAGAGTTCGAGCGAGTCCGTTTTATTATTCCAAACTTGTTGATATATTGAGGTGGGACCCCAGGAGCCCCGAGTGTCAATCGGACGAGGCTCGGATTAAGTTTGAAACTTGGAGCAAGAGCTGAAGCTCCCCAGATATGTTATAATCACACCTGCGCTTGGCCAGCCGCAGGTGCGAGACAAGCCTCGTAGAAGCGGCCAAGGAAGGGCAGCCCAGTTTTCGCAGGTGCGGCCCATCCTTCACATAAGCGGGACCGCAGAAGCGGAAACCCTTCCATATATGCGACGCTAGCCGGCCCAGGAGAGTTACACAGAAGAATGCTTTTGTCCGTAGAAACAAGGGCGCAAATGCTACCCTATCACCACAGGTGCGAGAATCACTGGAGGCAATGGACTTCATTTAATACGGGACTTAGGCATTTTGAGCTCATTTATTTCATTTTGGGGCGATTCTTGGAGCTCTTAGAGAGGGAATTTTACCTAACACTTTGAGGTAAGTAATTCCTACACCATGTGAGTTAAATACATGGTTTATAGGTAGATTAAAATATATAAATTGGTAGAAATCATGGGTTTAGGTGAAAACCTAGAGTTTTGATAAAAATAAATTTTTACAACGAAAATGATTATGAAACTTAGTGAAAATCATATGTTTATGTTCCCAAGGTTATGGGTAATAACTTTCTTCGAAAATTTCCGAAATCCAAGGATGTGGACCTGGGGTGAATTTTAGAAACCTTACATTTAGGGTTGGGTAATCACTTACTCCCTCTATTCCAGTTTATATGAACTTATTTCCTTTTTAGTCTGTTCCAAAATGAATGACCCCTTTCTAAATTTGGTAACAATTTAGCTTAAACTTACAATTTTACCCTTAATGAGAAGCTTGTATAACCACACAAATACTCTGGGCCCTTTTTCCACTTGTTTAGAACCACAAATTCCAAAAGTCTTCATTTTTTCTTAAACTTCGTGCCCAGTCAAACAGGTTCACATAAATTGGAACAGAGGGAGTAAATGGTTAGAATATAAACTTTTGAACATATATTGATTAATTTTTACACTATTTGAATAGTTTTTGAATTGTTCTGCTCCGATTTGAGGGTTTGAATGCATTCTTGAGTTCGAAAGTAGGCTTTGAGATGAGGTAAGTCGTTTTTCTAACCTTATAAGAGAGAATTTACCTCATATGTGAACTTAATTAATATGTGTTGTTATTTGTGGGAGGCCACATACACACAAGGTGATGAGAGTCCATACGTAGCTACTATTCCTCTTTATGTCCGGGTAGTTTTAGGTTTATACCATGATTTGTAGATACCGTTATTTAATTATATTTGTCTATTGTAACAAATGAAATTAAATTGAGGATTTCCAAGGATTTAAAAGCTTCAAGTTGAATTGTCTTTATTTTGAAAAGAATCAAGAAATGATTATGATTTATTGATGAATTTATATTTTATCGTGCCTCATGTATGATTTGCGAGCGGGGTAATTAGATGTGTCTACGGTTCGGGCCATTCGACCCTCGACAGTGAACAGTTAATATTTATGTTGGATCGGGTCGAACGTCCTCGGTGTAATTCGTGTATGATAATAAAACTGAAAGTCCTTTTTATAACTTGTATAAATTCATTGTTTGAGAGATCATTTGTTTTAAGTAATGGAAGTGCTTGGGTTCTTACATATGAAAGAAAGAATTATTTAGTTATTTCTTGTTCTGAGTTTATTGTTATCTCTATATATCATGCTTAATTAGCATTTCATATTATTATATTGTTGGCCCTTAGTAAGTGTCGGAGTGGACCCCTCGTCACTACTTCTTCAAGGTTAGACTACATACTTACTGTGTACATATTTTTATGTATTCACGCTATACTTCTATACTTAATTGCACAGGATTTGAGGCAGGTGCATCTGGTCACCAGTCCGGCGCACAGATTTGATCCCCATTTCGAGACTTCACGGTGAGCTGCCTTCTGAGCCGTTCTGCAGTAGCTGGTATCTTCTTTATGTTATATCTTTCTATCTATTTCCTTTCAGACATTAGACTAGTATTCTTTTATATATTCTACTAGAACTCCTACATACTTGTGACACCAGGTCTTGGAACACACACTAGTAGACTTATGATTTTGGATTTGTTTACATGATTTTGGTTTGTACTCACTTGCTTCTATTTAATTATGTTATGTTTGTAAATTTCTAAATCTTTTAACAAGGCAGGACATTTTATCCATTTAGTAATTTATTGAAACGAAAAATCGTCAGTTTGATCAGTGTTGGCTTTCCTAACAATGGTGTTGGGCGCTATCACGCCTTGTAATGGAAATTGGATCGTGACAATATGGGATCAGAGCACTAGGTTCACATATGTCTCACAATTTATTGACAAACCTAATAGAGTCATGCGGATTACTGCGGAGACGTCTGTACTTATCTTCGAGAGGCTATATGGTGTTAAGAAAATACTCTTTATTCATCTTCTATTGTGCAGTTGATAGTATAATAAGTTCTTTCTCTTATTATCTCACAAATGGTGAGAACGCATCAGCAGATGTTTCAGACGTGGGAGGAGCTGCTCCTCCCGTTGCTAGAGGCTGAGATAGAGGGCGGGGGAGGGCACCGGCCCGAGGTATGGGAAAATGACATCCTAGAGTTGCCCCGGTTGCACCAGCACCGGATCCAATAAATAATCCCATTATTGAGGAGTAGGGCGAGGTGCCGGCAGCAGATCCAGCTCCGGTAGATTTCATGTCGGCATCAGGCTTTCAGGAGGTCATGGGGCGTATGTTGTGATTTATAGATTCTATGACCCAGGCTGGTTTATTTTTAGTAGACCCAGCCATATCTCAGGCGGGAGGGGGAGCACAGACCCTTACTGCTCAGGCTCCGGGGCATGCGACTATCGTATATCAGAACCCGGGTGCACTACCCGTGAGCGGAGTCAAGTCAGTTATCGCAGCTGCACCTGAGCCTTGACCGGCTGCGGACGATGATCCGCAAAAGCTATTAAATTGATGGACTAGGCTAAACACTCCTATTTTTGGATGTGAGGGGCATGAGGATCCCCAAAACTTCATTGATCGATGCATAGAGAGACTGCACAACATGTGGATATTGGAGTCCCATGGGGTGGATTTCACTACCTTCCAGCTGGAGGGCATGGCCCATAGATGGTGGCAGTCTTATCTTCTTGGCAGACCAGTGGGTTCTTCTCCCATGACTTGGGACAAGTTTACACAGCTTCTCTTGGACAGGTATATTCCACCCTCTTAGATGGAAGAGTTGTGAGGTCAGCTCGAGCAGCTCGAGCATGGTCAGATGTCAGTGATCGATTATGAGGCGAGATTCTCCGATTTGTCTCGCTGTGCACTTATGATACTTCCTACCGATGCAGAGAGAGTGTGTATATTTGTTGCGGGGTTGCACCCCAGTATTCGGGCTAGTATGGCCTGGGGGTTGAGATGGGTACTGATTATCAGCTAGTTGTGGAGATTGCTCGGAGGATTGAGGGCTACTGCGAGATAGGTAGAGAGAAGATGCAGCAGGATAAGAGAACCCGATTCTCTAGAGAGTTTATAGGTGCCCCGACTAGGGGAAGAGGTCAATTTGGTAGGGGTTAACCTAGCAGGCCCACATATCCAGCACCACCACCTCTTCGGGGAGCTCCAGCGTGGCCCTATTTTAGTTCTATGCCAGAGATTTCTTCCCACCCACCAACTCATCAGGGTTCTTCCAGTGCCTATTTCGGTGCCATGCCAGAGAGTGCATATCGCCCACCAGCCATTCAGGGTTCTTCTAGTGGGTATTCAGGCTATCAGGGTCAAACTTTGGGGTAGCAGTGTATATACCGAGAGGTTGTTACGAGTGTGGAGATCCAGGTCACATCAAGAGAACCTGTCCCAAACTTTGGGGCAAGGCAGTACAGTAGGGTCATCAACCCATGATTGCAGCACCAGCCATCCGGCCCCCCAGAGATGGGGGACAAGCTGGTAGGGGACGTCTTAGAGGTAGAGGCCAGGCAGGGGGAGGTCAACCAGCTTTGTTCAGCCAGGTGGAGGCCAGCCAGCCGGCGCTCCAGCTAAATTCTATGTTTTTCCGGCCAGACCAGATGCAGGGGCCTTAGATGCCGTGATCACATGTATTATTTCTATCTGCAGTAGGGACGCTTCTATGTTATTTGATCTAGGATCTACCTATTCATATGTATCATCTTTCTTTGCTCATTTCCTGGATATTCCTCATGAGTCCTTGGGTACTCCTATTTATGTGCACTCTAGTGGGCGACTCTGTAGTTATGGATCAGATCTATCAGTCATATGTGGTCATATTCTATGGTTACGAGACTAGAGCATCCCTTCTGTTACTTGATATGACCGACTTTGAGGCCATCCTAGGTATGGACTGGTTATCCGCATATCACGCCATCCTTGATTGCCATGCCAAAATTATTACTTTAGCGATGCCAGAGTTGCCAAAATTGGAGTGAAAGGGTTCTTCTATTAGTACAGCTAGTCGGGTCATCTCTTTTCTGAAGGCTCGACATATGATTGAGAATGGTTGTTTTGCTTATCTAGCTTATGTTCGGGACACCACCGCAGAGTCTCCGACTTTTGATTCAGTGCCAGTAGTCCGAGATTTTGCCGATGTGTTTCCTTCTGACCTTCCAGGCATGCCCAGATCATGATATTGATTTACTGTATTGATTTGGCTCCAGGTACCCAACCCATATCTATCCTACCGTACTGTATGGTTCCGAAAGAGTTGAAGGAGCAGCTTGAGGAGTTGTTAGCAAAGGGGTTCGTGAGACCAAGTGTATCACCTTGGGGTGCACCAGTGTTACTTATGAAGAAAAAAGATAGGACTATACGGATATGCATTAATTACCACCAGTTGAACAAAGTTAACATCAAGAACAAGTACCTGTTGTTGCGTATTGATGATTTATTTAACCAGTTGCAGGGTGCTAGGGTGTTCTCTAAGATTGACTTGAGGTCAGGGTACTATCAGTTAAAGATTCGGGACTCGGATGTTCCAAAGACTGCTCTATGTACTATATATGGCCATTATTAGTTTCTAGTGATGTACTTCGGCTTGACTAATGGCCTAACATCGTTTATGGATTTGATGAACAGGGTGTTCAGGCCTTATATTAATTCCTTAGTTATTGTCTTCATTGATGACATCTTGATTTACTCACGTAGTGTGGAGGAGAACGAGCATCATTTAAGAGTGGTGCTTCAGACCTTGAGGGAAAGAAGCTATATGCTAAGTTTTTCAAGTGTGAGTTTTGGCTAGAGTCTGTGGCATTCTTGGGTCATGTCGTATCAGGCGAGGGTATTAAGGTGGATCCCAAGAAGATTGAGGCAGTTCAGAGTTGGCCTTATCCCATTTCGGTGACTGAGATCAAGAGTTTCCTGGGGTTAGCAGGTTATTATTGCCGGTTTGTGCAAGGTTTTTTTATCCATTGCAGCACCTCTGACTAGATTGAATCAAAAGGGTGCTCCATTCCGTTGGTCCGATGATTGTGAGGCAAGCTTTCAGAAGCTCAAGACAGCTTTGACTACAACACCAGTTCTAGTGTTGCCTTCCAGTTCGGGGATGTATACGGTGTATTGCGACTCTTCACACATTTGCTTGGGTTGTGTATTTATGTATGGTAGGCGAGTTATTACATATGCTTTGCGTCAGCTAAACATCCATGAGAAGAATTACCCTGTGCACGATCTAGAGTTAGCCATTGTTCATGCTCTTAAGATTTGGAGGCATTATCTTTATGGGGTGTCATGTGAGGTTTACACCAATCATGAAACTTATAACATTTGTTCAAGCAAAAGAATCTCAATTTGAGGCAGTGCATATGACTCGAGTTACCGAAGCATTATGACATCACTAGTCTTTACCATTTGGGCAAGGCGAATGTAGTCGCGGATGCCTTGAGCAGAAAGGCAGAGAGCATGGGTAGCTTGGAATTCATTTCAGTAGAGGAGAGGCCCCTAGCCTTGGACATTCAGTCGTTGGCTAACAGAATTGTGAAGTTAGATATTTCGGAGCATAGCCGGTTTCTTGCATGTTTTGTTGCTCAGTCTTCATTATTAGAGAAGATCAAGGTTCGACAGTTTGATGATCCGCACTTGGTAGTTCTTAGAGAGACGGTGCTACAGGGTGGTTACAAGGAGGTTTCTATTGGTGAGGATAGTGTTCTACGACTCCAGGGTCATCTATGTGTTCCTAATGTCGATGGCTTGAGAGGAAAGATTCTAGATGAGGCACACAATTCTTGATATTCCATTCATCTAGGTGCTATGAAGATGTATCGTGATCCGAGACAACATTATTGGTAGTGACGGATGAAGAAAGACATAGTTGAGTATATATCTAGGTGCCTAAATTGCCATCAGGTTAAGTATGAGCACCAGAGGCCAGGTAGCCTACTCCAGCAGATGACTATACTAGAGTGGAAATGGGAGCACATTACTATAGACTTCGTAGTTAGGTTGTCGTGGACCTTGTGAAAGGTTGATGCAATTTGGGTCATTGTCGACAGGTTGACCAAGTGGGCACACTTCATTCCGGTTGTGACTACTTATACTTCAGAGAGGTTGGCCCAGATTTATATTTGGGAGATAGTTCGATTATACGGGGTGCCTGTTTCCATCATATCAGACAGAGGACCTTAGTTCACTTCGCATTTCTTGAGAGCCATGCAGAGTGAGTTGGGGACCCGTGTAGAGCTCAGCACTACATTTCACCCATAGACCGACGAGCAGTCAGAGTGGACAGTTCAGATCTTGAAGGACATGCTCAGTGCATGTGTGATTGACTTTGGGGGCACTGGGATCAGTTATTGCCTTTGGCCGAGTTTTCTTACAACAACAGTTATTAGTCCAGCATTAAGATGGCTCCATTTGAGGCTTTATATGTTCGGTGATGTCGTTCTCCCATCGGATGGTTTGAGCCCAGCGAGGCTAAGTTATATGGTACTGATTTGGTAAAGGATGCCTTGGAAAAGGTAAAATTAATTCAGGAGTGACTTTGCACATCATAGTCCAGACAGAAGAGTTACGTGGATCAGAAGACGCGTGAGTGTATCATTTATGGTAGGCGAGAAGGTTCTCTTGAAAGTCTCGCCGATGAAGGGCATTTTGAGATTCGGGAAGAAGGCCAAGTTGAGCCTCAGGTTTATGGGCCCATTTGAGGTGTTGAGGCGAGTTGGGGAGGTTTCTTATAAGCTTGCTTTACCTCCCAACCTATCAGGGGTTCATCCGGTTTTTCACGTGTCTATGCTCCGGAGGTATCACGCTGACTTGTCACATGTGTTAGACTTAAGCATTATTTAGCTAGAAGAGAGCTTGTGTTATGAGGAGGAGCCAGTTGTCATTGTTGCTAGACAGGATCGCCAGTTGAGATCCTAGAGGATTTTCGTGGTAAAGGTCTAATGGAGGGGCTGACCAGTCGAGGAGGCAACCTGGGAGTCCGAGGAGGACACGCGGAGTAGATATCCATACTTATTCAACACTTCAGGTATGAATCTAAACCCGTTCAAGGACGAACATTTGTTTAAGAGGTAGAGAATGTAAAAATCCGACCGGTCATTTTTCTTTCTAGGACCTCGTTTCCCTAAAAAAGACTTCATGTACTTGCTTTTACTGATTTATGACTTGCGGGGATGGTTAGTTCGGTATTTGGAAGAGTTTAGGTTGAAATCAGAACACTTGGTTCCTTAAGGTTAGCTTAAAAGGTCAAGTTTGAATTTGGTCAACATTTTGAGTAAACGACCTTAGAATCGGAATTCAACAGTTGTGATAGGTTCTTATGATGATTTCAGACTTGGGCGTATGTTGGGAAAGGGTCTTGGATGACCGGGGAGCGTTTTGGCACCTAATAGTGAAAGTTGGTTCTTGAAGGTTTTAGAAGTTCTTTAAATTTGGTTTGGAGCGTTATTCAGTGATATCGAGGCCAAAATAGAATTCCAAGATCGGGAATAGTTCCCTAATGTCAGTTAAGGCTCGGACGCAAAATTTGGTGTCATTTCGAGTAGTTTAAGTACGTTTCGGCGCATTGGAAGTGAATTGAAGAACTTGAAGTTCTTAAGTTTGATTCAATTGGTTTTGGGGTGCGATTCTTAGTTTAAATATTATTTCGGGTGTTCCGAGAGGTTGAGAGAGTCCATTTTATGATTCAAAACTTGTTGGTATGTTCGGACGGGCCTCGGGGGCCCTGAGTGTCAATCGGTAGAGGCTCGGACCAAGTTAGAAACTTGGAGCAAGAGCTGAAGCTCCCCAGATCTGTCATAATCGCACCTGCACTTGGCCAGCCGCAGGTACGAGCTTGCAGGTGCGAGACAAGCCTCGCAGAAGCAGCCAAGGAAGGGCAACCCAATTTCTGCAGGTGCGGCCCATCCTCCACAGAAGCACGACCACAGAAGCGGAAACTCATTTTGAGCTCATTTATTTCATTTTGGGGCAATTCTTGGAGCTCTTAGAGAGGGAATTGCACCTAACCTTTGAGATAAGTATATTCCTACACAATGTGAGTTAAATACATGATTTATGGGTAGATTATAATATGTAAATTGGTAGAAATCATGGGTTTAGTTGAAAACCTAGGGTTTTGATTAAAAAAAATGAGATTTTACCACGAAAATGATTATGAAACTTAGTGAAAATTATATATTTATGTTCCTAATATTATTGGTGATAACTTTCTTCGAAAATTTCTGGAATTCAAGCATGTGGGCCCGGGGGTAAATTTTAGAAACATTACATGTAGGGTTGGGTAATCACTTAAATGGTTAGAATATAAACTTTTGAATATATATTGATTAGTTTTTACACTATTTGAATAGTTCTGGATTGTTCGGCTTCGATTTGAGGGTTTGAGTGCATTATTGAGTTCGGAAGTAGGCTTTGAGACGAGGTAAGTCTCCTTTCTAACCTTGTAACAGAGAATTTACCCCATAGGCAAACTTAATTAATATGAGTTGTTATTTGTGTGGGG
>MU672914.1:12181-37265 GCA_026770625.1 Nicotiana glauca | reverse complement strand
GCATGAGTCAAAAGAAAGATAAGACAAATCTTGAGAGAAGCGGCCTTCGAGCCTTGGTTGTCCCCAGCATAACAGACTTGACAAAGAAAGCCGCATTCTGTGGAAGCGTCAAAAGGGTCGATAAAGAAGCCGTATCCCCAGCTGATTGAGCAAAACGATGAAAACTGGTATTCGGAAAAGCAAAAGGCCAGTGTCATCCCCAAGTTTGCGGAAGAAAGAAGCACCGGAGGAAACACAAGCCCATAAGAAAGCAAGGCGGCAAAAACAAGTTGAAGATAGATAGGATCTTGTGATCTGTAGGCTAGCCTAGCTTCTTGTTTTCTTTTTAGCACGGTGTAATAAGGAGGTCAGTAAAGCAGCAGTAACGGCACGCAACAGCAGTAACAGCAGAACCACAGTTCCCCGGTAGTCCCAGCTACCAAAACTTCCCGACTACATTGACCTGATTCCTGTTTAGCGCAAGATATGTAGGAAACCTTCGAAGCAAATGTGCGGTTAAATCTCTTCAAAATGCTTCACACGGAGTACTCGAACTGGCAAAAATCGCTCATATCCGCTCATTTATCTTTGCGCGAAAACTCTTCTTATTTTCGGGCAAAGAGGGGCAGCTGTGAGCACGTGATTTTTGCCCTATATGAGAATCACTCCCAAAAATTCAAAATAAAATAGTTTTGCATTGTGTGCGATTTTCTGCGAATTTTTATGTAATTTTTCCTTATTGTTTACATTTGTCTGTGCATGTTTACTTTATTTAATTAATGAAAATACAAAAAATATGTTTCATTTGCATGCATGATTTAATTTTATATTATTTTTTTAGATAAATGGTGTAGATTGAGTCAATCCCTTACTTGTTGAGTCAGTCACGTGCTTGTTTTGTCAATCCCGTACCTGTTTTGTCAATCCCGTGCCTGTTTTGTCAATCACGTGCCTGTTTTGTCAATCTCGTGCCTGTTGAGTCAATCCCGTGCCTGTTGAGTCAATCCCGTGCCTGTTGCGTCATCTGGGCAATTTCATGATGATCAGTTCCGAGGTAAACAGGCAAGGTACGAGTTTTGTTCGGCCCCGGGTGGGTAAAATAACATAAAGTTTTAGGGGGTAACTTAGGTAGCCTAGCCTAAAAATGTCAATTATTGAAATAGGGGATTTGCTAACTTGGGTAAGGGTACAGTTGCTTTAATTAAAAGGCACTAAGTAAGTGGATGAATTAAGAATTGAGAGATAAAATAGTAGTGGGAAGTGCATTAACTAAAATACTCACTAAAGGTGCCTGAAATTAAGGATGAAGAGAGATCTGAAGCTTATAAAAGGATATTTTTTTAAAATTAAAGAAAAAAAACGGTTTTAAGATTAGTGGAATGCCAACATTGTCTGTCAGGGCACGCCTTAATTTAAAATGCAGTCTGCCCATACACTTTAAATTTAAAATAATAAAGGGCAGGCAGTAGTGGCCTTCAGGGAATAACATGGATTGATGCTTTTAGGAGCTGTAAAAGGAAGTCTGTTTGGATATAAATAGATAGGTCGCTGGAGAAGGAAAAGAGGGGATTTTTCCAGTGGAGAGAGAGATTTTTCAATCCCTGAATCAGATTTTTCTAGTCCTTAAGCAAATCAGTTTTCGAGCCTATCAGTCTTCCAGTCTTGGAGAGTCCTTTCCAGTCTTAGAAAAATCAGAGAGTTCGAGAAAAGATTGGGATTTTAAACTGGTCTTGTAAACAAAAAAGGAAATAGTGCATTCAGGATTGTAAGATTGAGATCACTCCCATAGTTTCAATCTATTCCTTTTCTTTTGAGTGTTCAAAGTCAAAAAATTGGTGACTCTGCATTTGGTTCCTCTTTTATTTTTGATTGGTGATTGCAAATTGGTATTACTGGAGTTCCAATTGGTGGTGCAGTTGAGTTTTCTTTGAAGCTTTTACCAGTTTTCGATAAGTTTTCTGCTTGGTTAAGCTACTCTTAGAAAAATCTTCTGAAACTGTTCGATACTGGCCTATTGCTGCTACTGCTCTACTGTTTTTGCTGTGTTGTTGCTTTGCTACTGCTGATAATCCTCTTCTTCTTTGCTTTCCAAATACCAGGTACACAACTGATACATTGGTTCTTGTAAGCTGAAAATTGAAGCATGAATGCAAAGAAAATGAAGATTTGAAGTTTTAAACTTATTGTAGTTGTCTACTTATTTGTATATATATTAGAATATTTATTCCATTAGAATCATGTAGATGTTTGTTTATGTATAACTGAACACTTTATAGTAGTTTAGTGTGTGAACTTCCCACATATGCTAGTTGAAAGGGATTAATGGCGTAATAGGCTATTTTCTGTTATCATAGTTGTTTTTTGGAAAATGTCATAAACATTTTAGGCCATTTAAACTATTCTTGAATATTCCAATAGTTACCACTGAACAAAAGGTTGTTTTGAAGCTTATAGGAATATTGTTTAATTAGATACAATTGGTGAATTTCAGCATGTAAATGACTTAGGATAAAAAATTAGATTTCCGAGTTCTTTCACCTTAAGTAGAATGCCACTTTAAATTGGCAGAACATCTATTAACAAAATAACCTCATTTTTTTTTTTAGTTTTGCAAGCTATGAACATGTATAAAATAAGCTAGTTAGGCCCAACTAGAACAAGGATGGCCCAGGTCCATGTTTTGTACCACGTATGTTGGGCCTGGGCCCATAATTGTCAAAAGACTGCATCACCATGTTTATATTAAGAATTAGCAAATTGTGTTCGAAGCCTGATTACAATGAGCTTAAAGCATGTGAATAAATTAGTATCTTTTTTTTTTTGTAATTAGAGACAAACTTAATAAAGAAAATGTAGCCACTTTAGGATCATCCTTTTAAAAAATAAATGAGACGAGCCTCGCCAAATAAAAGGGCACAAAATTGCGGGGCCCTCATAAATGTATATATTAATTCCTTAGATTTCGGGACGGGTCGTTTAGTGAATTTCACGGCCTTCTCAAAAATAATAACGCATTAGTATCTTTAGGCGCGTATTTAATAATGTTACCTCCCTAAACTCGGGTGTGCATTTCATGCGACCCAAATCTAAATCCTAAAACGTTGGATAGAGTGTGCCTAGGATTGCGGGTTCATTTCATGCGGCGCAATCTGAAAACATACCTTAAACGACATTCACTTTCGCTTAAATAATAATAATAATAATTTAATGAAAGCGGTTTAAAATTGATTAAAAGCACATAGGTTATAACATGTTTTAAATCAGATATTTTGGCCATCTATAATAGTTTAAGCCACCGTGCTAGAACCCCGGGATCCGAGGGTGCCTAACACCTTCCCTCGGGTCAACAGAATTCCTTACTTAGAATTTCTGGTTCGCAGACTTCATTTGAAAAGTCAAAATTTTCTCGATTTGGAATTTAAATAAATCGGTGACTTGGGACACCATAATTTATTCCAAGTGGCGACTCTGAAATAAATAAATAATCCAATTTCGAATATTGTCACTTAAATTGGGAAAACTCTTTTGCGTCTACCCCCTCAGGGTAAGGGCGCGCCGAAAGGAGGTGTGACAGATGGTACTGACGTTCTCTTTTAGGAACCTACGTTGGTCTATGGTATAACGTAGGAACCGATTTTGCAAGCGAGCAGGCTACAGGTTAGGACTTCTCTCTCTTTCAATGTTATTGGTGAGCTCTGCTTTTGTTCGTGGAGTATTCCTTTGATTTATCTTTGTTTAGCTATTTCTTTTTTTACTTGGAGAACTAGCCAGACAAACTTATGTCCTGAGCAGTGCATCGGTTTATCAATAGAGGCTTCATAGACACAGTCGATGAGTTAAGATTAAGATATTTTTGATAATAACTTAGCAATATTTCAGTGGTTACTACGATAAAGTTTTGGAATTAGTTTATTTAGATATTTAATTGAAAGTATTTAGTTAAAGCATTGCCTAGTTGCATAAAATGTTTGAAATTATACTAAATTTGATAAGCACAAATAATTCGCTTGATCAAGTTTAGTGATCGGATGCCAATCACGACTTATTAAAAAATGGGTCGTGACAATACATGCATTGAGTTAATTTTACTGGACATTCTCTACTCTAGCTCCGATTAATTAACTACCTTTTTTTTGTAATCAAAAAAGAAAAGAGAAGAACCAGTATTATGGTTGACCCTTGAGAATGGACGGAGAAAAGACTAGTATTAGGGTTGACCTTTAAAAGAAGGCAACATATTAAATAGATTTAATTGCTTCAGTTGGTTTCCCATGACAACTCAGTGCCAACAAAACTACTTTTAAACAAGAACTTTTGGACGATGGTCTTCGTTTTAAAATGATTGATTTGGGATCATCAAGCCCATAAGTATAGAATCGGCTTTATTAAGGACCATTTTACTCCATTTTTCGGTGCTAATCTAAATTCAATCAGACCCCAATATAAATACTAAATAACATAGAAAATGAGATAATATATTAACTATTTCTCATGCAATAATTCATGATGACCATTTCAAACCAACTAGGAATTATAAAACACAAACATGAATAGCATCTTTTACAACTTCTCCAATGGCTTTCAACTCAATCTTCTTTCATGGCTTCATCTTCATCTTCGTAGTATTCATCAGCCAAATTCATTGCGCTGACAACAATATTACAAATCCAGATGAAACTGCCCTCTTTGTGTTTGGCGATTCGACAGTGGATCCTGGGAATAATAACTACATCAATACTACTCTTGACTTCCAATCAAATTGGTGGCCTTATGGTGAATCATTCTTCAAATATCCTACTGGTAGACCTTGTGATGGTCGTCTTATCTCTGATTTTATAGGTACGACTTACAACAACAATAACATATTCAGTATTATCTCACACTGTGGGGTCTAAGGAGGGTAGTGTGTGCGCAGACCTTACCCCTATTTTGTGAGGATAGAGAGGTTGTTTCCAATTTAATTGTACGACTTAATTTGGTCAATTGTTGTTTGCAGCGGAATATGCTAATTTGCCACTCATACCATCTTATTTTGAAATTGAGAGAAAAGGATTTGTTCATGGAGTGAACTTTGCTTCAAGCATATGTGGATGTTTAGTTGAAACCAACCGAGGCTTTGTAAGTAACATTCTTTACACCAGATTTTTATTTTTCTTAAACTCTGATAATTAGGTTTAGCTTTTGTCTATTCAGAGAAAAGATAGCATTTCTCTTAAACAATTACTGTTCCGATTTATGTGAACCTATTTATTTTTTTGACTTATTTAGAACCACAAATTCCAAAAGTCTTCATTTTCTCTTAAATTCCGTGCACAGTCAAACGGGTTCACATAAATTGGAACGGTGAGAGTACTACAATTGTACCGACTACTTACGATGACTTGAATTATTTGAAACATCCCTACATAATACAATTTAACAAAACATGGATAAAACAAGTTTTCATCTTCCAAATTTGAGTAAATTTTACGGATAGTCATCCAATTATTACCTTAAAAATCACTATTATTTCTTTTGTTACATAAAAAGTCACCTATTAAATAACTTTGACAGATTTTTATAAAAAAGTCCCCCTAAAATGTGTTGATAAAATGACAAGGTGATTCTTATATTAGGGAGTAGGTTAAAATTGGTCCCTTAAATATATTTCTTAATATTTTGATCCTCTAACATTGACAAAAGTGAGCGTTTTTATTTTTGTTGAATATTTAACAAACTACGCTTATTATATATGACGAAAACAAAAAAATATTTAACTAGAAATATCAATATAGACTCGTCAAGTCAGTGGCAGACCAAAAACTTTAAGAACATAACTTAAACATAGAGTCATTAATAAAAACAAATTATATGCATGAAACAAATTGAAAAGTTTTTTTTAAAAAAAAATCCTCGTACAATATAAGCAGATCACACTCCTTCCAGACTAAATTAAGTAATTGGTATTTGATCCTTTAAAATGTGAAAAAATAATAATTTGTTCGAAAGTCGAACCACTGAATAAGCGCAAATTAATCAATTATCACAATTGACTTTAATATCACTAACCTACATTTACCTTGAAAATGAGTTAACACCGATGATATATGAATTTCACATTTCCAGGCCACTTGATCGATTATAAAAATTAAAATTCAGTTATCCTATACGTAATTACAAGTTAGACTAAATAATTTGATGGAATGGACTTATCAAATTCAGAAGTCACAAAACCAAAATTATACAAGACACAAGAAAATAGATTTTAAAATAGCAGAGATTGCACCTCAAAAAGCTACATCATATCTTGCAATAAGCCAAACAAAAAATACACTTCTTATTGTGATTATATATTTCAATCTCTCTTTTTTCTCAAAGTTTCCATTAGAATAACAATTATAGTTTGTTAAATACCTGACGAACGCTAAAAGTAGGGGTGTACATGGACCGGGTTGGTTCGGTTTTTATCAAAACCGAACCAAACCAACTATATCGCTTTGGATTGGTTCGGTTTTGTCGGGTTTTTCGGGTTTTCGGGTTTTTTTGTTACATGAATATTATTTCAATCTTACTTTGTTAAAATTATAGATAAGTCTTTGATAAGTGAATATATGTTTAGTAAATATGGAAAAAATTAACAAATATATGATCTATTAATATATTCTAATGGGAGAATTTTTTTAGTAACACATGATAGTTATTTTCTTAGTCGTCTAACAATAATTTTTCGTTAATTTACGCTTTCAAGGTTAATACATGAGAGGATCCCAAATATTTCTACATTTTCTAAAGAAAATTCACTATAAAGTCTTAAAAATATAAATAAAATTTATATATTTATATGACGGTTTGGTTCGGATTTTTTTACTCAATACCAAACCAAGTCAAACCAAACCTAGTCGGGTTTTCTAATCGATTTGGTTTGGTTATTCGGTTTGGTGCGGTTTTCCGGTTCGGTTTGAACACCGCTAGCTAAAAGTACCCAATTATACCTTGTTATATTTAAGACCCCCATTTTGAACTTACCCCCTAATATGAGGGGCATTTTTGTCATATTTTCTCACATTTCACGTGGGGTTTTTTTATAACTACAAAAAATTGGTCAAAGTTATTTTTGTGATAAGTGAATTAAAGTAAAATAATTTTTATGTAAAAAAAAAAGAATGACTATTTTGGTTAATGAGCACATAGCTGAATGACTGTCGCTGGCAGATCTAGAGTGTAACCTATGAGTTCAATTGAAGCCCTGTATATGTATAAAGAAATTTACTATATATATATATATATATAGCTAAGGATCATCTCAACTTCCCAACTAAAATCGTACTAATTTTGTGTTTTCTTATAGTGTATAGATCTTAAGACGCAGTTGAGATATTTCAAGAAGGTGGTGAAAATGTTGAAGAAGAAGTTGGGGGCAAAACAGTCCAAAAAACTCATCTCAAATGCTGTATACATGATTAGCACAGGATCAATTGATTATGGTCAACCTTTCCGCAACAGTCCTAATCAATTTCCATATCCTAAGCAAGAATTTGCAAATATGGTACTGGGAAATTTAACATCCGTTTTAAAGGTAATGAAATACTTAATTTCACCAGAATTTGGATACGTTTTACTATTTTTACTACTTATTTCTTGATATAGTTTCGGAAAGATAATTTACATAATATCATCCGTTTTACTCAGAGTTAGAAGCGGACCTATGTTTAGAGCATAAGGCCAAAATTCTAGACAAATATGTGTATATAAGTTGAAAACAATCATATATTTTGCTTGGAACCCTTGAAATCAAAGTTCGATGGGGTATTAATTGAGTAGTCCGCTCATATGCCCCTACAACCTTCAAATTTTGGGATCGCCTTTGCTTAGAGTGGGGTGAAATTGACTTTTAGATAATTTACATAATATCATCCATTTTACTTATAGCTTGTTTGGTCAAGCTGCAACAATCAGCTTATTGTGAGAAATATTTTTTCTCAAAAGTACTTTTGGTGAGAAACAGTTTGTGTTGAGCTAATTAATTTGAAAAGGACTTCTGAACAGCAATTAGTATTTGACCAAGCTTTTAAAAACTGTTTTAAGTGTATTTTTCTCAAAAGTACTTCTCAAAAAAGTGCTTGTGGAGAGAAGCTACTTTTTTTCTCCTTCCCCAAAACTTATTCTGCTTCTTTTCAAAAGCACTTTTTTTCTTCCAAAAGCTTGGCCAAACACTTCAACTTTGAAAAAAAGTACTCCCTGTGTTTCAAATTAGATGATGTACTTTCTTTTTTAGTCGGTTTAAAAAAAAAGACACATTTATAAGTTTGAAAATAATTCAACTTTAAACTCTTCATTTTACCCATTTTACCCTCAATGAAAAGCTTTTATAACCACAATTTCATGGCTCTACAAAGCTTTCATCCCTTAAGCTTTTAATACCAGAAGTTTCAAAAGTCTTCCTCTTTTTTCTTAATGAGAAGATAAAGCTGAAAATAATTCAACTTTAAACTCTTTATTTTACCCATTTTATCCTTAATGAGAAGCTTTTATAACCACATTATCATGGTCCCACAAAGCTTTCATCCCTTAAGCTTTTAAGACGAACAGTTTCAAAAGTCTTTTTCTTTTTTCTTAAACTTCGTGACAAATCAAACTATATTATCTAAATTGCTTCTATAATTTGAAAAGCTTAGCCAAACAGGCGGCTATTAGAGTGGTATCCATTTTACTCCTAGAATAATTTACACTAACCTCTAATTTTATCTTTTTAAAAATTACTGCGACAGGAAGTTTACAAGAGAGGAGGGAGAAAATTTGCCATATTTACGTCGGTTCCCTTGGGCTGTTTTCCAAGTGCTAGGGCTTTTGTCCTTCAGCAAAATAAAACGGATGACTGCTTTGAAGAACTGAATGAGCTGCTGAAATTGCACAATTCAATTCTTCCGAAAAGGCTCAAGCAATTACAAAAGGAACTACAAGGATTTATGTATACATTATTTGATCTCTATAAAGTTGTTGATCAAAGGATTAACAACCCTTCAAAATATGGTAACTCTTTTTACTTATCGAACTGATTTACATAATTATCATTATTTAATATGAGGCCAGTCCGGTGCACTAAGCTCCCGCTATGTATAGGTTCGGAAAAGGGCCGGACCACTAGGGTCTATTCTGCGCAGTGTTACCCTGCATTTCTGCACTATTTCCATGGCTCGAACCCGTAAACTCTTGGTCACATGACAACAATTATCATTATTCAATATGAAATATTTAAAGTAGGATCTTTACACAAATAATCAATCAAATCTACTGTTTATTTTTCTAGCCGATATACATAAATTATATACATATTATACAAGAATCATACATACGCTAACTATTTTTTTGTTTAAGCGGTTGGATTGATGGCTATTTATAGAAGTGGAAAAATGATTAAAAGAAAATAGTTATACACCCATATTATCCATCAAAAAATAGGTTGGATAATGAACCATTTAAAAACTTGTCGAATATGGATAAAGAATCATATTATCCACTTAGAAAATGGTTAACCAAATGGATAATCAATGGATAACTAATGTATTTAACTTTTACATTTGTAAAGCCTCAAATTGGAGTTCCTCAAGTTTGGAAGATTAGGAATTCTCTCATAAGTGATAAACATATTTAAGAAGTCATGGATAATATGAATATACATATTTTCCGCCAGATAAACCCGTTTTAGTCCGTCGCAAATACGAATCGGGTCGGATAATATATCCGTTTTTTTAAATGACCCGTTTTGACCTGCTCATATCCGAGCGGACCCGCCCGTTTGCCACCCCTAGCTATTTATATTAATTCTTCCTTTCATATCTTTGTAGATTTTGAAGTATCAAAGATGGCATGTTGTGGTACAGGACCCTTTCGAGGAATTAACAGTTGTGGAGGTAGAAGGAAAGTGAAAGACTACCAACTCTGCAAAAATCCCAAGGATTATGTATTTTTTGATTCCAGTCATCCTTCTGAATCTACCTACAAACAATCTGCTGAACTATTATGGAATGGAGATCCTGATGTCACTGAACCTCATAGCTTAAAATCTTTTTTTTGAACTTTTTGATTAGCTCGATCGAAGCTATATATAGCTTCCTCTTCTCAAGTTGTATGTATACATCATTTTTCTTTATTTCTTCACAAAATAATGTTATGTCGAGGAAGAGGCAAACACAAAAATAAAAAAGATAAAGAACACCAAATTTTAATGTGGAAAACTCTTCAAATCGAAGGTAAAATCCACGAGATCACAAAGATCTAAAAAAATCCACTATAATAATAAGAGAGTTACAAAATTTCTCCAAATTGGCTACACAACAAGTGCCAAACACAGAGCAACAATAGCAACAAGAGCAACAATAAATCAATTGAAGGAAGAAAAGAATATCCACAAAAACGAAGCAGCTATTTGAGGCTCGAAATCAGATGCTACAAACCTCCAAATCTGATCTCCACCGTCTAAATCAAACATCAAAATTTTACGAACACTTAGTCAAAATTGCAGCTCGGTCCAACGGTTACGAATCGAAAAACGTTATTTGAAGTTGGCTGGTCGGAATAAAAATCTGCAGCAAAACAAATACTTTTCTTGTCTCTTCTCTCTTGATGTAATCTCTCTCAAAAGCCACTATTATATGCTTAAGTCTTTCAAAGACTTGTATCAATGAGCATAGTATAATTCTCCAAGGTTAACTATTTATATCATGGGTGGTGCTTTCTTTTAAAGCCAAAACCAACTCTAAATAGGAACAAAAGCCGAATCCAATTCCGAATAGGAATAGAAACCAAAAGAGAATAGGATTAGGCCATTAGGCCTTTTGGCTGGACAATATGGGCATGTGTCCAACAAACTCCACCTCCAGCTAAGGGGCCAAATGTGTCTTCAAGTAGAGGAACTATTGACAGGCTTCATGCCTGCCAATTTTTTATAAAACGCATGTTTATCTGCAAGCTTAACTAGGAAGTCCTCAGGCTGCTCCATATAAATCTCCTCATTTAAATCAATATGAAGAAAAACAATCTTGACATCTAGACTTGCGGCTAAGCCTAGAACCACACGAATAGAAGACATCTTCACAACAGGGAAGAAAATCTAATCAAAGTCAACTCCCTTCTTCTAGCCAAAATCTTTAACAACTAACCTCGCCTTGTATCTAGGCGCAGAGGTACTGTTATCTTGCTTTATTCTGAATATACATTTGTTAGATAAAACTCTCTTACCTTTCAATAATTTCACTAACTCATATGTGCCATTCTCATGGAGTGACTTCATCTCATCTTCCATGGCTTCAATCCACTGATCTTTATGAATATCTTTCATGACTTCATCATAATTCTCAGGTTCTCCCATGTCAGTTAAAAGTACATATTCATTAGGAGGATAGCGCGTGGATTTTTGTTTCTCCCTTGTAGATCTTATAAAAGAGGTTTCAGGAGCATTCGAAGTAGTTACCTGAGCAGTAATTGGTTGTTGATCAACAAAACTTCATCAACTGGATCATCAATAACATCTACACCATGATGATCATTTTGATCTTGGTCACCATCTCCATAATTGTCTTGGGTTCCTTCATGTAGGTGCCTTAGAAATTGAAATTGGATCAATATCAACTAAGCTCTCATTACTTTGAGAATCTATCTTCTCAACTTTGTTAATATATTCAATAGTCTGATCTTCAAAGAATATTGCATCACGGCTTCTAATAAGTTTATTGTCAACTGGATCGTAAAAATAACGCCAAAATTCATCTTGACCATAACCGATAAAGATGCACTGCTTAGTTTTGACATCCAATTTCGATCTCTCATCTTTAGTAACATGCACGCAAGCTTTACACCCAAAAACTCTCAAGTGATCATAACAAATATTTTTGGCAAACCAAACTCTATCTGGGACATCATCATCCAAAGCACCAACATGAGACAAATTGATAACATAGGCGACAGTGTTAAGTACTTCCACCCAAAATGTATTTGGAAGTTTAGCCTCTGAAAGCAAGCATTTAACTCTCTCAACTAGAGTTATATTCATCCTCTCTACCAAACCATTCAATTGACGCGTCTTGGGCAGAGTTTTCTTATGACGGATTCCTTGTTGCTTGCAATAGTTATCAAAGGGACCACAATATTCACCACCGTTATCAGTGCAAATATAAGATTTTCAGATGAACGGGGTAGGGTATTAGTATATCTAATACATAATTTAGATGTGAAAAATTATCCTCTAAAAAAGGAAATGTTGAATGAATTGATCGTAAATTATGAGATTTAAAAATCTTTTTGCCTTCGAATGTCTCTCAGCTAAGGCCTAAAATTCCTTAAACACGCCAAGTGCTTGATCTTTAGATTTCAAAGGATACACCTAGAGCTTACGAGAATGATCATCAATGATGTCACAAAGTAAAGTGCACCACCTTTTGCCTTTTATTTAAAAGGACCACACAAATCAGAGTGTACTAGCTCCAATAAATCGGACTTTCTTAAGGAAGGATGACTATGAAAGGAAACTCTTTTCTGTATGCCAGTTAAATAATGTATACACCTTTTCAGCTTTGTTTGTTTCACTCCAGAAAGCAAACTTTTCTTAGCCAAACACGTAATTCCCTTCTCACTCATATGACTCATTCTTCGATGCCACAATTCTGATAAAGTATCACTTTCCACCAGATTTATAGAGTCATTAAAAATAGAACCCTGTGTCATATATAATTGATCGGGCTTGACTCGTCGAGCCACTACTAATGAGCCCTTGGTGAGCTTCCATTTGCAGAGATCAAATTGAAAGGAAAGTCTAGCACATCTTGAAGAACTAATTTTGAACTATTATTAGTTTTCAAACAAATTGTGCCAACACCAAAAACCTTAACTTTACTGGCATTGCCTATCTTTAACGTTCCAGAATCAACAGGAGTAAAAGATGAGAAAAAATCTTTTCTTGGTATGACATGTGAGGTAGCTCCAGAATCTACTATCCATCTCGTCTCATGGGATACCAAATTGATGACGTTTTCATCATAATAAAAAAAAAAGATCATCTCAAACAATAGCAGCAACATTGTTTTTGTATTTTTAAATTTCTTTCCTTCTCTAGTGTCTTGCAACAACTTGCAGCAAAATCTATTGATGTGTCCTTTCTTGCTATAGTGATTGCATGTAATATTATAGTATTTGGACCTTGACTTACTTCTACTTTTACCTCTACTCCTTGAGCCTCTTGTTCTATCTCTCCCTCGATTTTCTGTAAACAAGATATCTTCTTTTGAGGACGAACCCTAAGATTTTTTCATTACTTCCTCATTCAACACACCACTCTTGGAATATTCCATGGAATTTGTCAAAGAAACACGAAGAGTTTCCGAAGAGTCTGGTAAACCATTAAGAAGCCAAAGTCCTTTATCTCATCATCAAAATTAACTCACATTCTAGATAGCTGATCAAGAACACCCTAAAAATTATTTATGTGATCAAGGACAGCGTTGCCTTTCTTGTATTTGAAGGTCATCAATTGCTTTAGTAGGGACAATTTGTTATTTTCGGTTTTTGAAGCATAAAGAGTCTATAGCTTTTCCCACAATGATCTCGCATGTATCTCGTTCACAATATGGTTGCGAGGATTATCTTCAACCCATTATCGTATATATCCGCATACTTGTTGGTGCTCGAAATCCCAATCTTCATCGCATACACTCTCATGTTTATGAGCTGAAAAAACGGATAGATGCATCTTCTTCACGAACAACACGTCTTTCATTTTGCTTCTCCAAACATTATAATTTCTCTCATTTAAACATAACATCTTGCTTATATTTACCTACATTCCATAATAACCCGAATAAATGACCAAGGCTCTGATACCACTGTTATGTCGAGGAAGAGGCAAACCTGAAAATAAAGAAGATAAAGAACACCAAATTTTAACGTGGAAAACCCTTCAAATCGAAGGTAAAAATCATGGGATCACAAAGAGTAAAAAAGCTTCACTACAACAATAATAGGGTTACAAAAGTTCTCCAAATTGGTTATACAACAAGTGCCAAAGATGGAGCAACAATAGCAACAAGAGCAACAATAAATCAATTGAAGAAAGAGGAGAATCCACAAAAATGAAGCTATTATTCGAGGCTCGAAATCAGATGCTATAAGTCTCAAAATCCCATCTCCACCATTCATATTAAACACCAAGATTTTACGAACATTTAGTCAAAATTTCAACCCAATCCAACGGTTAACGAATCGAAACACGTGATTTGAAGTTTGCTGGTGGGAATAAAAATCTGCAGCAACATAAATACTTTTTTTCTCTCTTCTTTCTTGATGTAAGCTCTCTCAAAAACCACTCTTATGTGCTTAAGTCTTTTAGAGACTTGTATCAATGAGCATAGAATAATTTTTCAAGGTTGTCCTATTTATAGATCATGAGTGGTGCTTTCTCTTGAAGCCCAAACCAATTCTAAATAGGAACAAAAACCGAATCCAATTCCGGATAAGAATAAAAACCAAAGAAGAATAGGATTAGGCCATTGGGCCTTTGGCCGGAAATCAAGGGCATGTTCCCAACAATTAATACTGCTCCATTTGCTCTAATTAGAATAGAATGGGGATTACTCTTGTCATGGTACCAAAATATCATATAATGTCGCTTTTCACCCTTCTTAATTTCAATTTCCGCCCTTTTAACAGGTTGGTAGGATGGTTGTTACCCCTTGTATTATATTGGTTTAATTATTATGTTTGTTTTGATTATTAGTAAAATTTTAGAGAAATGTACGTAGATGGAAACCAACTCATTCCATCTTATTATCAGACGGGAAGGCAAGGATTAATTCATGGTATTGTAAGTTTTATTCGTTGTAAGAGATAGACTAGATGTTTTTATTTTCTTAATTAAACTATTGCTTTCATTTCTGTTCTTTTTCAAAAAATAGTGAACAACCTTTCTATATTAACGCATAAAAGGCTTCAAAGATCAAAAGATGCACCAGCATCATTTACAACCCAACTAGGAAAAGTAGAAACCTACTCGACCCTACGTATTGGCGAGATAGAGAACTTGGTTAAATTATGCGCTAATACGTTCCAAGATCTAGGAATGTTTACGACGTTGAACTCTTGTGGAGCTCATCACCTTCTACATATCTTCATAAGTAGTCTCTATTTCCAATGAGACTACCATTCTTTTCTGTATCATATCGCCATATGTTAAAATAACGAACCTCCATTGGAGGTCATCGCACATTCTAGTAGACATTAGAGAGAAGAAAGAAGAGAGAAGGAAGAAGAGATAATGCGAAACGAAATTTTGACATTTTCATTCAGTGATGAAACAATAAACTCATCACTCAACTCACACGTGCACTTAACTAATTAACCTAACTAGACACGTGATTCCTAATATTCCCCCCTCAAGCTGGAGAGCGGTATACATCTAACACTCCTAGCTTGGATAATAGATAATGGTGTTGTGATGCCCCTAATCCTTGTGTGAATAAGTTTGCCAGTTGTTGTTTGCTCCCCAAGTACTCTGGCTGTAACAGACCATTCTTGATCTTTTCTCTAATGAAATGACAATCAAATTTGGTGTATTTTGTACTCTCGTGGTAGATTGGGTTTGCTGCAATTTGATGGCTGCCTTACTGTCATTGAACAACTTTATTGGCTTTGATACTTCCACACTTAACTCCCTTACCAAGCCCTCTAGCCAGACTAATTCAGCTACTGCTAGTGCCATGCTTCTATACTCAAATTCAGCTGAGCTTCTGCTTATAGTCTGCTGCTTCTTGGATTTTCAATATATTAAAGAGTCTCCTAGCTTGATTGTGAATGACCTCCTCGTATTTGGACAAGCAACCCAATTTGAGTTACAAAAGGCTTCCAATTGTCCTATGTATGAACCTCTTTTCAAGAGTATTCCCTGTCCAGGTGATCCTTTATCTACCTGATCAACCTCAAGGCTACATTTCAATGTGATAGTTTTGGCTGGTGCAGGAATTGGCTCAGTACTTGCATTGCAAAACTGATGTATCTGGTTTGGTAATGGTCAAATAGAGCAATTTTTCCACTAGCTTATGATAACTAACGACATCTTTCGATTGTTCATCATCAGACCTTCCCACATGAGTATCATACTCAATAGTGATGAATTTAAGGTTCATCTCTAAAGTGTAGTAGTAGGTTTAGATCCACTAAGATCAATGTCAGCTAGTAACTCTAAAGCATATTTTTTTTGGTTGAGTAAGATCCCAAATTGTAATCTTAAAACCTCAATTCCTAAGAAATATCTCAACTATTCCAAATCCTTCACTTTGAACTTGTTATGAAGTGTGGCTTTAGCTTCCTCAATTAATTCCTTATTGCTACCTGTGATGAGGATGTCATCTATACATACTAAGACAATGACTATATCATTACCAACCCTTTTTGTGAACAAAGACCTATTATTGGAACTCTAGCTGTAGCCTACATCTATCAAGGCATCATTAAGTTAGATGTTCCATTGTCGTGAAGCCTGCTTCAAGCCATATAGTTATTTGAGACGTATACACACCTTGTACTTCCCCTGTCTATGAAAACCATGTAGTAGATCCATGTATACTTCTTCAAATAAATATCCTTGCATAAAGGCATTATTGACATCCATTTATGATAATTCCCAATCTTTTAAGGTTGCAAATGCTATCATTGTCCTCACAGTTACAATTTTGGCAACTGTGGAGAATGTTTCATGATAGACCAAGCCCTCTTGTGGTGTGTATCCAACCTGGCCTTGTATTTATCTACCTCTACATTGGTTTGTACTTAATCTTGTACATCCACTTAGAGCCTACTATTTATTTGCCCACTAGGAGATCAACAACCTCCCAAGTATGGTTATATTCCAATGCATTGATTTCCTGCTTAATGGCTTCTACCCACTTCTCATATTGAGATACTTTTTTTAAGCTTCTTGATTCAGTAGAGGTTGTAACAAGTCCAACGTATATCTGGAAAGTTATAGAAAGGTGATTATAGGACACATAGTTGGTGATGGAATATTTGCAAAATACTGAGGATTTCTTCCCAATGACATAGCCTTTCAGCCATGTGAGAGGCTTTGTCACTCTACTAGGTTTGGTTTTACCCATCTCTGGACCATCAGGTTGTTCCCCTGCAGTTTGGGTATCTATGAATGTTTGGTGTTGAGTTTGCTCATTTGAGAGTTCAGTCTTTGAGTTGACACCACTTGTGTTAGAATTCTGTTCAGTTGGCATTTTAGTCTCTGGATCTGAGTTGATATCATCTTCCTCTAAATGTGTTGCTTCTGAGTTGATATCAATAGTTGTCTCCTGATCAACAGTTATTTCCTGCTTAGTAAGTGGGCTATGCTGAAATTCCTCTTCTGAATTGGCTAATGGCACATCTTTATGTGCTATAGAATCTGCCATGAATAGGCTATCTTCCCCAATATCTTCATGTCTCTTTTCTTTGAAAGGAAATATGTCCTCTTTGAAAGACACATTTCTTCTAACAAAAAAAATATGTGACTCCAAATCATATAACCTATACCCTTTTTGTGTTTCTGAGTATCTCATGAATACTATCTTCTTTGCTATTGCAACAAACTTATTTTTCCTCGATAAGAAACTAGCATAACACAAACATCCAAACACTCTTAGGTGCTCTATTTTAGGAACCTTCACATGAAGCATTTCATAGGGTGATTTTCCATTTGGTACTGCAATAGGTAGTTTGTTAATCAAATAAAGTGCAGTTCTAATGCATTCATCCTAGAATCTTATTGGGACAACAACACTTTGAAGTTTCAGAGCCCTTGCAACTTCCTGTATATGCCTATGTTTTTTCTATATAGTTCCATTTTATTGTGGCGTATATGTACAACTACTTTGATGGATCACTCTAAGACCAGAAAGTAATTGATTACATTAAGAATTAGAAAACTCTATGCCATTTATAGGCATATAAATTTTACATAAATTAAATCCATAAAATAATTTGGATTATATTTTAAATTCAAGATATATTAGTCAAAATAAATACTATGTGCTAATATAATTGAATTAATTATATAAGTCCAATATATGGATTAAATAAACAAGTCTTAATCCCTTGGGCTAGCCCATTTAATTGGGCTATAGTGATGAGCCCAATTCATTAGGCCCAAGATGTCATCTTCCTAGAGGCCCAGTTTGGTGCCACGTATTAAATGACGTGGCGCACCAAGTCAAATGGAAGAGCCGATAGGATCATGCCACGTGTCAAAATGACAAGGCATGCCAAATCACACTAAAATGCCAATGAAATCGTGCCACGTGTGCAAGTGACATGTTCTGGCCAATCAAATACGACCATGTCACACTTCAATTTGATTAGTCGAAAAGAGTTTGTTCTTATCGTAACTCTTCCCTTCCACAACTATAAATAGGGGTCTTCATAACTCAGAAAAGAGACCAGAAGCTATAACAAGAAGCAAGAAAGAGCTCGTGGATCAAACGCTGCAAATTCCTCCACAAGTTTCAAACTTCAAGTTCAATTTCAAGAAATCAAATTCCAGCGCAAGAACGAAGAACAAGTCAAGTTCAAGCTCAAGAAAGAAGAACAAATCAAGTTCAAGCTCAAGAACGAAGACCAAATCAAGTTCAAGTCCAAGCAATCAAGCTCAAGAACAAGATATCATTCGTGACAACAAAAATAGATTCAAGATCAAGCTCAAAGGCCCTTGAATTTATTTACTATTGAAAAGAAGAATCAGAGTAACCATAGAGATTGTACACTCAAATATTTCATTTTAGAATTTTAGGTCCGAAAATATTACAACAATCGTAGTATTTTATTTCGAATATTTGAGTGTACAATCTCTATGATTCCCCTGATTCTTCTTTTCAATAGTAAATAAATTCAAGGGCTTTTGAGCTTGATCTTAAATTTGAATTTGATTTTTTTGTCGCGAACACTTTGATTGTTGCCACGAATTTTATCACGAACAAGTAGCCTTGATCTTGAATGCCTTGTGTTTGATTTGACTTCGTTCTTGATCTTGAATACTTGAATTGTTCCTCGTTCTTGAGCTTGAACACTTGATTTGTTCTTCGTTCTTGAACTTGAACTTGAACTTGATTGCTTGAAGCTTGAAACTTGTGGAGGAATTTGCAGTGTTTGATCCACGAGCTCTTTCTTGCTTCTTGTTATAACTTCTGGTGTCTTTTCTGAGTTATGAAGACCCCTATTTATAGTTGTGGAAGGGAAGAGTTACGATAAGAACAAACTCTTTTCGACCAATCAAATTGAAGTGTGACATGGCCGTATTTGATTGGCCAGAACATGTCATTTGCACACGTGGCGCGATTTCATTGGCATTTTAGTGTGATTTGGCATGCCTTGTCATTTTGACACGTGGCATGATCCTATCGGCTCTTCCATTTGACTTGGCGCGCCACGTCATTTAACATGTGACAACAAATTGGGCCTCTAGGAAGATGACATCTTGAGCCTAATGAATTGGGCTCATCACTTTAGCTCGATTAAATGGGCTAGCCCAAGGGATTAAGACTTGTTTATTTAATCTATATATTGGACTTATATAATTAATTCAATTATATTAGCACATAGTATTTATTTTGACTAATATATATTGAATTTAAAATATAATTCAAATTATTTTATGGATTTAATTTATGTAAAATTTATATGCCTACACCATTGTCTGATCTCAACACCTTAACTATCATACCAAACTGATTTTTTATCATTAAGAGGAAATTTGTCAATAAAACCATACCTCACACTTAGACTGTATTAGGAAAATCCAAGTGTATATATTCTAAATTCATCAACAATTGTGACAAAGTAATGTTTCTTATCATGTGTAGGCCTCTTATAGGGACCCCAAACATCTACATGTACAAGCTAAAAAAATACAGTTTGATTTACTGCTACTAACATGGAAGATTGGTATATATTGTTTTGCCATTGGACATACTTGACACTCCTATTGCATACACTCATCTGCTAGATTTCTCAAGACAAATGTGTTTTTCGTTGCCTTCACGGAAGGATGTCTTAGTCTTGAGCGCCATAATTTTGTGCCATGTTTCCCTTTTATTATTGCTGCTCCTACTACTGGTTTTGTATGTTCTTGGAGAATGTCGAGACCATCAGATTCTCTACCAATCCCTATCACCATACCATTGTAAAGACCCTGAAGAAGACAGAAATCAGGAAAGAATTTAACAATACAAACAAGGTCCTTGTTAGCTTGGCTACTGAAAGTAGATTAAACTTGAAATCTAGTACATATAGAACATTTATGATCTTCTGACCTCCTAAAAGTGTTGCATCTCCTATATCAATTATATGTGACTTGTTCCCATTTGGCACCTGCACTATTCTACCTTCCCGATTCCCTAGTCTCCTAATGTCAATTAGTTCTGCTTTACAGGAAGCAATATGCTGATATACCTCTGAATCTATAATCCATTAAATACCACAAGTTTGGGATAGCAGGGAAGCAATACCTGCCATATTGACTATACAGTCACCAGATAATGCTGATTTGTTTTAAAAAAATCTTCAACTGCTTATACTTCTCTTCTATAAAGAAATGTCCTTGTGATTGACCTTCAACAAAGTTAGTTCCCTCAATTGTTGTGTTGTTCACATAAGTTCTTAAAGCAGTACCCTACATTGACTTGTTTTTATTTTGAAATCAGGTGGATACCCCACAATTTCGTAATAATTTTCCTATTGATGTCCCTTATACCCATAGTGTTCTCAAATCACACCAGGTTTCTTTCCATTCATTATTTGTCCTCTTCCAGCTAGCATGTTTAATGGTCCTTGTTCAAGTCCATTACACCAAGAGCTCGTTGACTCTCTTCTTGTATTACTGAGGCATATGCTTGGTTTACTGTTAGTATAAGAGTTTTCAATAGAATTTCGCTACACGAGCATAAGTCTCATTAAATCCAACTAGAAATTGCACTAGACACTATTGATAAAATATTTCAAAAAATGGTTCTGATTCTTTGCAATTACACCCACGACCTGGTATCAAGGTGTCTTGTTCATCCCAAAGGTCCTTCATTCTAGTGAAATATGTAGTAACAGAATATGTACCTTGAGTTAGGGTTCCAATTTGAGTACAAAGATGATAGAATTTGGTCAAATTCGATTTGCCAAACCTTTCCTTGAACTTAGCCCACACCTTTGAAGCATTTGATGCATAGACTATGCTCGGCAGTAAGTCCTGCGAAACACTCCTTCCAATATGAAAGTACCATAGTATTACATTGCTCCCAAAGATATGCTAATTCACCTTTGTACTAGCTCTTCACACACATTTTTTCTACGAAACCTAACTTGTTTTTTCCCAATAAATCCAAACGCATCGACTTACTCCGCAATCCATTATTTTCTGAACATGTAAGCTTGATATCTATAAAAGTGGCTCCATATATGTGTTAGACGACTGAAGATAGAGAGGATGATGATGGTCAACTTGAGATGTTGAGGTGTCTCCCATGGCAGATTTTTCTAGAACTTATAACTATGAATCACCTAAGTGAAGATGAAGCAGTACCAATTTTGTATCAATTTTCTTAATCGCCGCTCTGATATCATGTCAAAATAAGGAACCTCCATTGGAGTTTATCGCATATTCTAGAAGACAACACAGAGAAGAAAGAAGAGAGAAGGAAGAAGAGATAATGCAAAATGAAATTTTGACATTTTCATTGAATGATGAAGCAGTACATATATACACTCATCATCGAACTCACGCGTGCACTTAACTAATTAACCTAGGTGGACACGTGACTCCTAATACCACATTTTTTGTATATGATAAAATATGCACTTTTGACCATCCATTCTGTTTATCTTATTTCTAATACTTCACAAATTGCTAGTGCTTCAGCGATAATGGCCTTCCCAACAAAATGAATTGGGGTGCCAAAGGCTTGAAGAAGATGACCGTAGCTATCCATATACACCACCAATATTTGCCATCTTTTTCTCCAATTGTAACCAGATAATAACACCATCTTATCCCACAATAATTCTTATCATCAGTACAGTCAGAAGCGTAATTAGGAAGAGATGTCATAAGCAAAGTATTCTCATATTCATGAAAATCAAAAAGTGTCGTGTTCAATATTTCATTAATCCCCATTAAACTTCACCAAACTCCCCTTCCAAATTTTCCATATGATAGAAATACTTAATTTAATAAGTTCAATAAAAACAGGATATTGATTAGAATGAACAAAAATAGTATTCCACCATCCAGCAAAATCCAAATTATTTTCTAAATTAGGCCAATTTACACGACTAGTTTTTCAAATTAATTGTGATTTATGTCATCTAAAAAGCATATGCTTATTAAACTCTTTCTTTAGATTTTCTAATTATTATTGCTTGGATTTGGTATTTGTCATTGTAACGATCCGGCCAGCCGTTTTAAGCACTTGCACTTCGCTCGGTTGTTTGAGAGTATAGTAGCTCCATGTGATATATTGTGACTTAGGGGAGTCGTCGGTATTAGTTTTCAGGTTATTCGAAATTCATTAGGAAGAATGATTCTCAGCTAGAAGCTTTGAATTTGAAAGGTTTGATCAAGCTTTAACTTTTTAGTATTTGACCTCAGATTTGATTTCTGATGGTTTCGTTAGTTCCATTGGGTGATTCTAGACTTAGGATCGCGTCCGGATTATGATTTAGAGGTTCGTGGTAGAATTTGGCTTGAAATGGCGAAAGTTGGAGTTTTAAAAAGTTTGACTGTGAGTGAACTTTCTGATATCGGGGTCGGATTTTGATTTCGGAGGTTGAAGCAGGCCTGTAATGTCCAATGTGACTTGTGTGCAAATTTTGAGATCAATCAGGCGTGATTTGATAGGTTTCGACATCAGTTGTGGAAGTTTGAAGTTTCAAGTTCAATGATTTGAATTGAGGTGTGATTCGTCGTTTCGATATTGCTATGTGTGTTTTGAGGCCACGTGTAAGTTCGTATTATGTTTTGGAACTTGTTGATGTGTTTAGACAGGGTCCCGAGGGCTCGGGCACGTCTCGGATTGATTTCGGAGCATTTTGGAAATTTTGGCTAAAGTGTATTATTGTTGGTTCTGGTGTTTCCGCGACTGCGGAAGTATGCGGACGATTAGTCGTAGAAACGCAAAAAGTCATGGTTGGAGGTCATCGCGGACGCTGTGGAGTCACACCTATGAGTGCGCAGGAGCGGAAATTATTCTGCAGGTGCGAGGGGTCGGCTGGTGAGTATGATCGCAGAAATGAAGCTTTGACCGCAGATGCGGTGGTCGCAGATGCGGCAATTTGACTGCATATGCAGAAAGTGCTGGGCAGAAGCCATAAAAATCGAAGGTTTTATTCTTTCTTCATATTTTGAGATGTGGGACTCGGATTGAGGCAATTTTTGGAGCAAATTTCATCACAAGGATTGGGGTAAGTGTTCTCTATTCAATTTTGATTATATTTCATGAATCCATCATTATTTTTCGCAATTGGTTGATGAATTGAAAGAGGAAATTGGGGGTTTTGGCCTAAAAGTTTCGTAATATAAATTTTTGAGTTTTGAACATCGAATTAGAGTCAGAATTGAGTAAAACTAGTATGGTTAGACTCGTAATTGAATGGATTGTCGGATTTTTGAGTTTGGTCGAGTTTTGAGGCGTGGCCTCGAGTGTGATTTTTGGACAGATTTGGGATTTGATGTAGAATTCGATCTTTATTATTTATAATTGCTTCATTGGCTTTATCTGATGTATTTGAGTTGTTTTTGGCTAGTTTTGAGCCATTTGGAGGTCGCTACGCGCGTGATGGAATTCTTGAATTATCACTTGGCTTGCTCGTTATCGGAATTTGCTTGTTTAAGATGTGTAACTCTTCTAAACTTAGTGACGAGAGTATGAAACCCCGAATTATGTGTTATGTGATTGGTGTTGAGGTGATGCACATGCTATATGACAGGCATGTGAGCGTGCACCCTGTGAATTGTGACTTTGTTATTTCCAGGGCACTGAATAGTTAATCTTTTTTGTTGATATCTGTATTTTCACCATGTGATGAAGTATATGATATGTATATCCTGCTAGATATCATGTTTAGGCTTTATGCTGATATTGTTGGGACCCATAGTGATTGTTTCTTGTTATCATCTCATTGATTTCATTGATAATTCGTACTCAGTCACATTCATGCATTCATATCATATCTTAGCCTCAGTTATTACTTATTGATACATCATATCATTTTTCCAGCTCAGTTTTCATGACATTATGACCCCGTGGGTGAGACTGGAGAGATTGATGACTGAGTGAGGCCGAGAGCCTGATTATGAGTGACAGTTATGGGATCGGGCTGCAAGCCGTAGTGGTTATTCTAATTTAGGATAGCGTTTGGGCTTAAGGAGCCTCTCCAGAGTCTGTACACACCCCCAGTGAGCGCGGTTGATTATATTCAGGGATGCATCTTCCCTGGGCATGGAGATAGATCTTCTCCATGGGGCTGGATTGGCCTTTGTCCTCGGTACTGATGACTATTGGTGTCATGACCCAAAATTCACTAAGAGTCGTGGTGGCGCCGGACACCGCTGTCAGGCCAGCCAATTAGATTACCAATTTAAAAATCCTTTTTAAATACATCAAATTCCAGAAATTTCCTTCCATTTTCACAAATAAAAGGGTTTGGCTTCAATTCAAATTAACAATAACAATTAAATCAACCCTTTCGAAAATCATCCCAGAACCCGGTGTCACAAGTGCATGAGCAACTACTGATAATGAAATAAAATACAACCTCTGTCCGGAATACAGTGGACAGGAAATAAGTAATCAAAGTACAGAAAGGAACTACACTAGCTGCAGGTCGCCTCGCAATTTGCATCTCACCTAGTCCCTGAATCGTCCGTGCTGTTGCGCCCAGTAGGCCGCTAATATATCATGAACCTGTGCAATAAAAATGCACAGAAGTGTAGGATGAGTACGTAATCAACGTGTACTCAGTGAGTGTCCCGCCTAATCCCGAAGGGGTAGAGACGAGATGGTAAAATTTGACACACTCTAATGGTCCAATGATCATTTATCCTCATTTCACATATTAATAC
>MU672914.1:0-11663 GCA_026770625.1 Nicotiana glauca | reverse complement strand
GTCAATTCTCTTTATTAATTTGAGAAAACGAAGCTTAAGTCTTTTAGAAAATCCAATTATTAATTTAATGTGATCCATTACCCCGCTCGCGAATCATCCATGCGATGCGGTACACATCATATACATGTTCAGATAGCCAATTAGAATTTTATCCAGATAAGCAAATTCTCTGTTCAACAATTCAGGAATGATGTTTAATCTCTTTTAAATTTGTTTACTAATCAAAGGTGGTTTAAACAGTTCAAGTCATCGATGGGTTCATAATTTAATTCAAGTATAGCATGTTGATGGGTCCTAATTACCCGGACAATAGCATAATAGTAGCTACGCACGGACTCTCGTGACCTCGTGCGTACGTAGCCCCCACAAATAGGAGCACATAATCATTTACTTCACCTATGCGGTAATTTCCCCCTCACAGNTAACGATAAACTAATGAGAATATACTCAAATACTTATTAACAATTCAGATTATACGAATTCCCAACTTCGTTTAGTGAAATGACAAAAATACCCTCGGGACCACGTGCCCGGAATCCAAAATTTCTCGAAGATAAAGGTTACTCATGACCTTAGGAACTCAAATATATAATTTTCTCCTAATTCCATGCTCAAAATCGTGGCTAAAATTCAAGATTACCATTTTCTAGGTTTTCAACCAAAACCTCAATATTTACTTTAATTTTCATGATTAATTCCATGTATAAACTTGTATTTAACACAAAATCAGTAGAAATTACTTACCCCATGCTTGATGACGAAAATGATGCTCAAAAGTTGCTCCAAAAATTGCTCCCATGGAAGAAAAATGAAATAGAATGAGCCAAAATCGGATTTTAAAACAACACTGCCCAACAAACCTTCTATGCGATCGCATACAAAGCCCTGCGATCGCATAGAGCAACTTGGCTGCCTCCCAAAATTCTTCAATGCGTTCGCATACCAATACCATGCGATCGCATAGGCCACAGAACTCCTCTTCCGCGATCGCATCATGCCTATTGCAATCGCATAGGCCAAATTCCAACCCCTCAACATTTGCTCTATGCGATCGCATCCCCTCTATTGCGATCGCATAGAGTAAATCCCTGTTGCACTAATACCAGCAACCAGCCACCCTCTCAAGGCAAAAATCGATCCGTTAACCATCCGGAATCCACCCGAGGCCCCCGAGATCCCAACCAAACATACCAACAAATCTCAAAACACATTTCGGACTTGCTCGAGGCTTCAAATCACATCAAACAACGCTAAAATCATGAATTGCACCCCAAATTCAAGTTTATGAACTTTAAAATTTCAAACTTCTTTTTCCGACGTTTAAACCTATCAAATTACGTCCGTTTGACTTCAAATTTTGCACACAAGTCATATTTGACATTACGGACCTACTCCAACTTTCGGAATTTGATTCCGACCCCGATATCAAAAAGTCAACCCCCCGGGCAAACTTTCCAAAAACCTTCAACTTTCTATCTTTAGCCAAATGGCTTCAAAATGGTCTACGGACCTCCGAATTCACTTCCGATCGTGCCCCCAACTCCAGAATCACTATACGGAACTATCCACACTCTCGGAATTCTAAACGGACATTGATGACACCGAAATGCACTTCAAACCAAACTTATAGAATTTCTTCTAAAATGCTAACTTCCATAATAGGCGCCAAAACGCTCCAGGGTTATCCAAAACCCACTCCGGACATACGCCCAAGTCTGAAATCATCATATGAACCTGCTGGAACCTTCAGATCCCAATTCCGAGGTCGTTTACTCAAAAATCCAATCCTAGATCATTCTTTTGACTTTAAGCTTCCGAAATGAGACTTCTCTTCCCAATTCAACTCTGAACTTCTCGAAATTCAATTTCGACCATGCGTACAAGTCATAATACCTAAAATGAAGCTGTTCATGGCCTCCGACTGCTGAACGGAGCACTAGTGCTCAAAACGACCGATCGGATCGTTACAATTGGTAAGTGATGTGTGTGTATGTATGTATATATATATAATCCGGGATGGATCTTCCCTGGGCCGTATGAGCCATATACAGTACTGAGTGGTTTAGCATTTATATATATACCTGGAGATGGGTCTTCTCCATGGAGACAGAATGGCCTTTCCTCAGTACTGGGTGACTGATGGACAATGATGTATATATTTCGGGATAGATCTTCCCTGGGCCGTATGAGCCATATACAGTACCGAATGGTTGAGCATTTATGAGTGAAGCATGTAAGTATATGTTTCATCTTTAGGATTCATGGCATTGGCACGCATACATGACATACATGCATAGAGATTCCTCATACTATACTGTATCATGTCGCTCATGATTTCTTTTACACACAATGGCATAGAGAGGTATTTTTACACTTGTTATTTGGAAAGAAATGAAACATCTTATTTACTTTTGGAATGTATTTTTGGGAAAATTACAGTTTTCAAACTATCTCATATTTTACGACGATTTCGATAAAGGTTTGAGTTTCGACTGATATTCTTGAAAAGCAAAACCATTTTTGGAAAACTGTGAAAAGTTGAGCATTTTATCTCTGTGTTACTTCCTTATTTATATATGCTCTACGCTGTTATGAACTGCTATAGGTTATTGGTGTTGGACCCGACCTATTTCCTAGCTCGTCACTGCTTTCAACCTAAGTTTAGGTTTGTTACTTTTTGAGTACATGGGGTCGGTGTTACTCATACTACACTTCTTGCACATTGCGTGCAGATTTCAGATGTCGATGTTGTTGTGTTCGATGGGATTTGGATTGGAAGGTGTACATGCGTCCCTATTGTAGCTGTCTCTTGTTCATGGTAGCCTTAGATTTTAAAACTCTGTTTTTGAACTTTTCAATCATAAGGTGAATTCAGTTTCATATCACTTTTGTAAACTCTATTCTTAGAAGCTCATGATTTGTACTACGAGTCCTTGGGAAATGTATATAATTTAGATAATTATCTTGTTTACTCTGTTTTAGTGAATAATATTGGAATAGGATAGTATAGTCGGCTTACCTAGCAGGTTGGATTATATGCCATCACAACTAGTGAATTTTGAATCGTGACAATCTTTGTGAAAGATAAGATATCTATTTAGTAAACAATCGGATTTTAGAGGTGTTTGGATGAGCAATAAGCAACTACCAAGTATTTTTTGGTTGATTTATGCGTCTGGTAAACACCAAAAATATTATTTCTCTCCATTTTATTTTCACTATTCATACTTTTTGGTGTATAGATACCTTAAGTTTAACTTTTTTTATTATATTAATAGTTTTAATGACATTTACATTTTTACGACAAGGAAAAAAAGGGTTTATTCGCATTTTTTGACTTAACACACCAACAGTTTATTATCTGCTCTGCATTTTCATCTGAACACATGGTAATTGTTTATTCATAAAATCAAATTCAGTACTTTAGGATAATTTTCAGCAATTAACTGATGATTATCAACTACTTTTAATTATTATCAACTTAGCCAAACGGGTAAAACAAAAATGCATTCCAGCAAGTTTAAGATCATTCCCACGGTATATTTTTAAACGTTCCAACTAGTATCTAGTTGGAAGAAAAGGAAAAGAAAAAAAAAAATCGAAGTTAATAAATATTTGGTTCCCTGACTTGGGCCTAGTGACAATGGCTGATCTAGAGCACAAGCTATATGGATTCACCGGAACCCAATATCTTTTATCCAAATTCTGTATACTTATTAAGAAATTTAATAAATATTTAGTTTTGTACTCAGTTATTTATTGTATATTAACTTGAGTCGCTGTAAAAAAATCATAAACTTCAAATTCTTGATTCGCCTCTTCTTGCTGGTAGTAGGAAAGAGCTACCTCGAGAGCTAAGTGTGGTTGCACTTGTGGAGATACAACCACTTATCCATTTACTCGAATGCTTCAATCCACGATAAACACGAGCAAAAATTCGCCTCTTGATTCTTCCTCTAGCTGACGGAACCCTCAGTACAGTCGTTTTCGTCTTTCTTCTTGAGAATGAGATTGATTCTTTGGTTGCCAACATACTTAAATCTGTAGGGTTTTGGCGTGCTTTTGGAGATGTTGTGCATGAGAGAAATGGGCAGTGCTCCTAAATAATAATAAAAACTTGTATATATATAGAGACAATAATGTAATAAGGTAAGAGGAAACTTCGTGCCACCTTCAGCTTATTCCATTGCATTCTGATAAAATTATGGAGTAGTATTACTCACTCAAATAAAAAAACTGTTTGTAGGAAAGAAGCTAACATTTTTGTCGTTTTAAATGAACATCACTCGAGTACCTACAATGGCTTATATCTAAAGGGAAAGGGGAGCTGAAGTTGAGGTAAGCAGAAAGGAAAAATAAGGAAATAGAGGAAACAGTCATACATAATACAAATTTAACTCACTAATTACTGAGATAATTAATTAGCAAAACTAACTCAGCTGACCACTATACCACTTCTAACTAATTGTGTAGTACACCCTATTGCATATGTAGAAGCTACTACTCTTTAATGCAACTACGTACTAACACTTTCAAACAGTCTCCCTCAAGTTGGCTGGTGAAAAATATTGATCATTCTTAACTTGCAGATCATCTCACTATGTAGTTGCTTTCTCGATTGCTGGGCTCAACTAGCTGGTAGATAATTTTAATATGATGAGATATTGTCTGTTTGGGTCAAGTTCGCACGATCAGTATTGTTAGTTACTGACCAACTTTGATCGGTATTGTGGAATAAAATTTCCAGAATTCCTTAGCTACCAACCGATATCGATCAGTCCATTGACTGCAAAAACCCATAAATTAGAATGTAGTCGGTCTGTATAAATATTTACTGATTATACGAATAATAAATAGTTTGCCTACTGATCAAACGTTGGACGGTATCTTCATTTAAAATTAAATAATAATATGCACTAACTGGGATAATTAATTATCAAAACAAACTCAACTGACCGCTAACCACTTCTAACTAATTACGTACTACACCTATTGCATATTACAAGCTTCTACTCTTTAATGCAACTACGTACTAACACTTTCAAACAGTCTCCATCAGGTTGGCTGGTGAAAAATATTGATAATTCTTAACTTGCAGACAATCTCACTATTTAGTTCCTTTCCCAATACTTTTGGTCAATATATTGTCAGAACTAATTAAGCTTTAAGAGGATAAGCCATCATCTTTTACCAAGAACTATTACGTTAAATCATCAAGAAATAAAACTAGATGCGGAAGTATATATACCTGAATCCATGAGCACTGCAGAGATTCTTCAATTTTGCCGTTATCGGTCTTCAAACCAAGACCTAAGTCGTAATCGCCTTTCTGACAATGGGATGCTAGAAAACCCTACCTTTGATTTGGGGACCATAATCCTATTAATAGGTGCACAAATTTATGTTTTTTGACTTAGCTCATCATTTAATTAGAAACTACATCCGGGTATCTTAGATAATAAAATCTCATAGTACTTTGAATTAAAAACTGCATTCGGGTATCTTAGACAATAAAATTTCATAGTACTTTAGGAGGCATCATATAGACCCGATTAACTTTAAAACCTTAGCAGATCACTTTTCATTTGGGTCAACCTTTTAACAATTGTAACCAACATACCATCATTATTAATACAAAAATATATGTGCAAGTCCATAAATTTTATATGAAACATTCCAAAGTTAAAGGATTTTGTATTTAAATAAAAAATTAACGATTAAATCCACAAATGGTGGTTACCTTATATTGTGACAAGGCTGGCAAGCCTTGTCCCGACAGCAATTTTAGTAAGAAAGAGAATTTCACAACACGGGGTCTGGGAGTCCTTCTAGCAGTTCTCCAGTCCTCGAAGAATTTCTAGGTATACACCTGAATTCCACAAGAGTTCAAACGTGAGAATTTCAATGAAAAGATTGGGTATAGAGAAAACTGACTACACTAAGAATTTTTGTACTTCTTTCAATTATAATTGATAGCACCGTTAAGTTTCCGGCACCGGCGCCAAAATTTGATAATGCCCAACTATGCCTTATAAAAAGACACGCGTACGTTGCAAATATAATCTGAGTATTTATGCCCAGAGTCGAACCCACTGGGAATTAACCTATCAATTACTTTTGTTGGACTTACTAAATTCTATAGAATCAACTTCCCCAAATATTGTAATTAGCAGTTTATGGTATTTCTAACAACTAAAACTGAAAATAAATAAACAACTGAAAACTAACTATGCTTGAATTTTAAACAATTGGAATAAAGGTCTAAGGTAATGGTTTCTCCCGTTGTTGATTTCATTAGTTGTATGTTTCTTATAGCTTTGACTTAGTTGCCTCTATCAATCATGAACTATCCATCTATCATAAATCTCTCTCAAGCAATTATGATAATTTACTAGACGCACTATCTCAAGCTACGCTAGCTAGATTCACATTACAGTTCACTTAGATCGTACCCGAGGTATCGTTATCTCTAATCCTACCTCTAAACCCTCGGTTATGACTCTCGTCCATACTCCGGAAGTGATGTTGTTCAAACAACTACCTAAATATGCACTTTTCTCAAGCACATACATAATAAATAGGAACGGCTAATTGAGATCCTTTCAATTAACCAAAATCAAAACGTAGTTGAACAAATAGAGATTAACAACTAACTCAAAACTATATTAATATAACAATCAATTCATCCCCAACGGGTTTCATCAAAACCTTAGATTAAAAGATTTAGCTACTCATAACAATGATGAAAACTACAAAAGAATTCATAGTCATTGATAGAAGAACAAATTAGGGAGATAAGAATTGTTTTCCAAGTTGCCTCCTTGCCTCTCTTGCCTTGTTCTCAAGACCTCCGAACTCCTCTTTCTCTCGGACGCTAAACTTTTTATAGTTTGTGTGGTTTTGTTTTTTAAACTTCCGAATTTGCCCTTTCAAACACTTTTTCCGCATCTGGACTAGCGCGGGCGCGCTAAGACCGCGGTAATGCCCGCGCTAGTGGAGTTATATTCTGCCTCTAACGACTAGACTAGCGCGGACGCGCTAAGGCCATGCTAATGCCCGCGCTAGTGGGGTTCCCCACTGCCAAACCGATCTTTATTCCCTTATTTCGTCCATTAGTTCTAATTTTTGCCCGGATCACCATCATAAGTCTTCATTTGAGTAGTGCACTCCTGTGAAATACAAAAGTCACCATCAGAGCCAATTTTGGCATTATTTACACACTTAAAATAATAAAGCATCCTTAAGTTAGAGCCCGAACGTAGGCACTACTATAAAAATATCAATCTGTGACCGATATTTCCGACCAATCGAATTTAAAAAGGTCGCTAATGGGACTGTTTTTGCGACGGTTGTAGTCAAAAAAAATTGAATTTTTATTACTTTTTTTAATAAAATAAAATGGACTATTATTCCAACAAAAGTAGAAGGAAAAAAATACGCCAATTTTCCCGCCTTTAAGTTTGCGACAGCATCCGTCAAAAATCGAAAAGTCAAAAATATTGTCGACCCGTCAAATGACCGTTTCAGTCGCAAAATTAAAATTAAAATACTAAAATAATATTTAAGTAAATTTGCGACTACGGTAGTCATAACTCATAAGTCTAAATCTAGTATTTCCGCCTATTTCCCCAATTTCTCTATTTCTCTCTCTCACTCTCTATTTCTTTTTTCCTTGTTCATAGTCAGTTTCTCGATTCAAGGTTGATTTTTCTTGAATCTCTCTTCCAATACACGCGACTGACGACTCTCTCTCCATCTGACTGACAGTAAGTCTTTTTTTTCTTCCTTTTTTTTTCGTCTTCAATTCTAGGGTTTAATATGTGTTCAATTCTAAGGAGAAAATTGGCATATATGTTTTCATAGAAAATGCCATAGTTACGCAAATTTTCAGATTGATTGGTAGGTAGACTATAGAAGTTGTATTAGTTGATTGTGTTTTCCTTTTTCTGTTTATTTTTTTCTTCTTCAATTCTAGGAAATGGGTAACTTGAATTTCTTCTCTATTTTGTCGATGTTTACTGAAAATTCATTGTTTAGAGTGTTAATGAACTATTGCTATAGAAGTAACTATTGTTGGTAAAGTTGCCTTTGAATTTATTTTTTGACTTAGGGTTTTATGAGTTTTCCTTATATATATTTTGGTATCTTGAGAAGTCAGTGTGACTGAAGATAACAATAATATTGCTGGTCAGGGCATGTAATACTATGAAGCCTATGCATAGTTTATCCTAAGAGTAGTTTCCGTAGTCAAAGTAAAGCATCCAGTTGACTGTTGACAGTGCTTATGCCTTGTGGTTGACTCTCTGTTTTCTATACCACTCAGCGTGCTTTCTCCTGGATGCTGGATTTCATTAATTTTTTTATGAAGAAAATAAATGGATAGAAATTACTTGTTGGACTTTATGAATTGATAAACATGTAACTGAAGATCCTTACAAACCAAATTCCTTTTGCTTTATTTTATTTACCTTGTATTCTTATTCCAAAATTATGATGCTTGCTCGTATGTGCTGGATGCTACAGGTTAGTACCAATTTAAATATGTTAAAGTTGATATTTATCGGTGTTTGTTTTCGATTTCTAAATTCTCTCTGTTCTCCCTTCGAATTTATTTGTTTATGTTATTTTATTACAGTTCAAGATCACTGATTTGCTCATATTTATTCTTATAGTTAATTCAATGTTGCCAGCATATAGTTTTGTAAGTCTATTCTGCTTAAAGACTGTTGGTTAATGGTTAATTCAATATTTTTAGTAACTTGCAAATGCATATATAGCTATCTGGAAATTATCACCATACTTCTTTAAGTTGCTTTGTTAGTTTCTGGCCTGAAAATTATCAAAACCCCCATGAGACGCCTGAAATTATTAATATAAAATTAAACAACACCTACTACAACAAAAAGGAATTTGGGCAGGTAAAAGTTACTTACAATAGCTATAAATAAGGTGGAAGTGAACTTGTCAACAACAATGAAAATACTATCATTTGGACTTATATGCAGGTGTACGTTGTGAATGCTTGAGCAAGTCAATTGTGATACCTTTTCCTACATGCAAAAACGCCATTTTCTTACAGAAAATATATCGTATTGTGTTACAAACTTTATTTTTATATTCATTTTGTAATTTTATGATTCTATTTTATATTTTTGAAATTGAAATTCAATGGATTATCAATTTTTACTCTATGAATGGTCAATGTTTGGTCCCTAAACGACTATTAATCGACTATTAAACAAGCAAGGAAGAATCATTTGATAAAAATGAAACAAGCGATGAGGAAGAATTGCTTGATAAAAATGAAGCAAGCGATGAGGAAGAATTAAATAATGAATATCAATCAAGCGAAGATGATTGACATGTTGGTTTTTTTGTGTCTTTGTTGTGTCACTCAAATCTTAATGATTAACATTTTAATTTCAGGAAGCCTATCAAAAACGTTTTGAGGAATGGCGTCAAGGTCAACCCGATTCCGAGGATGGTAGCTCAACCCAAGTTTCACTCAATGATGTAGCTTTAATATGGTTGCAGGTGGTTGGTGGTGCAAAGAAAGGTAGAACCTACGGTCCTGGATCACAATACTCCATAGGTCGTCCTATGATATTGTTGTCTGGTGATATGAGTTATTCACAGGATCATGAAGAGGCGGAAACAGTATGAAAAGAAGTTGAAGGAAGAACGGAAAGAAGATCGTGCAAATTTTAACAAATTGTAAAGTCTAGTTGAGAAACTTATGAGCATGCGTCAAGTTGATCCTTTTAATGACGAACGTGGCAGGGATAATGAGTTTTAGTTTGTGGTGGTTGAGATGTTTGAGACATTATTATTTGTTATGGTTGGATGTTTAGACTTAACTATGATTGTAATATTAAGTTTTGATTGAATGGTTCTTGGATGTTTTAGTAATAAATATTTATGTTTTCTGTAATTGTTTGTATTTTATGTGTTTGATTAGTTGGTGGATTAATTGGTATGAATGGTTTATTGATTCTTTAGTTACTGTAGTTTTGAATTGACAGGTGGTATTATTTTAAAATGGCCAAAATTTGTTAAAATATTTGCAATTTTTCGTCTGAATTCCGACTAATGTTGTTGCAAAATGCTTTAAAAATTTTCAGAATCATAACATTCTGCGACTACAGTAGTTGGAAGCATAAATAAATAAATAATATAAAATTAAATTTGTGACCGCATCAGTGGGAAAGCTCAAACAAAATTAAAGTACGTTTTAATTTTTGCGACCAATATGGTGGAAAATATTATATAAAAATATAATTATTATTAAGTTTTGTGACCAAAGTAGTGGGAAAGGTAATATAAAATTAAAATTTAATTTAAATACTTTGCGACCGCGTCAGTCGGACAGTTGACAGCATTTGTGAGTCTTTTCCTATTTTTTTTCTCTGACCGACGTAGTCGCAATTTAGTGACCGATTCGGTCGTAAAATATTTCAGACCAACTATTTTACGACCACGTTATTTCGGTCTGAATATGGTCAGAAATTAGCATTTTGTGACCGCATTCCGACCGTATTCGCAGTCAGAAATAGTTTTTTTCCAGTAGTGAGGCCAAACTACACAATTTAGCCTATTATCAACACCCCACACTTAAATCATTGCTAGTCTACGAGAAATCCACTACATTCTACAAGGTTTTTTCCTAAGCTTTTCCTTTACTACTCACACCATGAACATTTTACAAAAGTTGCACCTAGTAAAGAGCAAACTTTACCTCAAGAATCAAATCTTTTGTACCATGTAATATTCGCAGTTACTCAAACTACTATATACAAGAGTCAATACTTACCTTTCTTTTGTGAATCACATGCCCTCACATCACACAAGAGAGTATTTCCACATACAATGATATTTAGGACAATGAGGAACTAAGATAGACAAAATTCGCTCGCTCTCAAAAAGAACATTCACGTGCCACAAAGATGCACCATAGGCTTGCCCGTAGTGTAGTACTCTACTAATCGAGCCCCACTCAGTCTAAGATCAATAGGACTTTACTTGGTTATAATGTAGGCTAAGGGACGGGTATGATATATTTAGATATAGTGACTAACCTTTCTAAGCACTTTTAATACAATTACATTAAACTTCAAGATCATAGTTGTGTCAGCCAAACACTCCATCACATTTATTTAAAACATCCCCATCCATTAGGTGCAATTTGTACAAGCTACCACTTATCAATCACAATAAAAAAAATTGTGTTGTTTTTTTTTTCCTCGTGGTGCTTCTTCTTTTACGCTTCAACATTCTGCACTTTTTCTCTATTTCAATGGTTCTACTCAAAAACCAAACCACCACCCCAAACTTTTGTTTTAGCATATTTTCAATACCATTCTAGTGCTTAATGAGAGGAAAGAGGGTTCAAACAGTAGGCTATTCAAATAATTGGGTAAGGTTGGCAATGTGGTTGCCAAAGAAATAGGTTTATAGGCTCAACGGGGTTAACTAAGATGTAATGCATTCAGGTGGTTTTGCTTTATATGTCTGGCTCAACAAAGAAATGTCTATATCACATCTAAAACTGAATGAAGCTACTATTTCATTTCGCAAACACACAGGTCAAGTTCTAGGCATCAAATGTAAAGCATGGAATACAGTAAAACTCACACACACATGGTACATGACTCACTCCGGATTAG
>MU672911.1:56961-76395 GCA_026770625.1 Nicotiana glauca | reverse complement strand
CAATTCAAGAGTTAGTAATCAGGAGCCCACTGAAGAAGAAAGCAACAATTCAAGTGTTGTTAATCAAGAGCCCACCCGAAGAACAAAGTAATAATTGAAGTGTTGGTAATCTCGAGCCACTTGAAGAACAAAGCAGCAATTCAAGTGTTGGTAATCTGGAGCCCACCCGAAAAACAAAGCAATAATTCAAGTATTGGTAATCTGGAGCCACCTGAAGAATGAAGCAGCAATTCTAGTATTGGTAACTAGGAGCCCACCGGAAGAAAGAAGCAACGATTCAAGTGTTGGTAATCAGGAGCACACATGAATAACAAAGAAGCAATTCATGTGTTGGTAATCAAAAGCCCGCCTGAAGAACAAATCAACAGTTCAAATGTTGCTAATCAGGAGCCCACCAGAAGAACAAAGTTGCAATTCGAGTGTTGGTAATCAAGAGGCCACCTGAAGAAGAATGCAACAATTCAAGCGTTGCTAATCAGGAGCCCACCCGAAGAACAAAGCAATAATTCAAGTGTTGGTAATCAGGAGCCCACCGCAAGAACAAAGCAGCAATTCAAGTGTTGCTAATCCGGAGCCTACCTAAATAACAAAGCAACAATTCAAGTGGTGGTAATCAGGATCCCACCTGGAGAACAAAGCAGCAATTCAAGTGTTGGTAATCAGGAGCCCACCTGAAGAACAAAACAACTGTTCAAATATTAGTAATCAGGAGCATACATGAAGAACAAAGCTGCAATTCAAGTGTTGGTAATAAGGAGCCCAACTGAAGAACAAAATAACAATTTTAGTGCTGGTAATCAGGAGCCCACCTGAAGTACATAGCAATAATTCATTTATTGGTAATCAGGAGCCCACATGAAGAACATAGGAAGAATTCAAGTGTTGGCAGTCAGAAACCCACCTGAAGAACAAAGCAGCAGCTCAAGTGTTGGTAATAAGAAGCCCACTTAATAAACAAAGCAGCAGTTCAAGTGTTGGTAATCAAGAGCCCACCTGAAGAATAAAGCAGCAATTCAAGTGTTGCTAATCAGGAGCCCACCTGAAGAACAAAGCAACAATTCAAGTGTTGGTAATGAGGAGCCCACCTGAAGAACAAAGCAGCAATTCAAGTGTTTGAAATCAGGAGCCAACTTTAAGAACAAAGCAGTAGTTCAAGTATTGTAATCAGGAGCCCACCTGAAGAATAAAGCAGCAATTCAAGTGTTGGTAATAGGGAGTCCACCTGAAAAACAAAGCAACAATTCATGTGTTGGTAATCAGGAGCCCACCTAAAGAACAAAGTAGCAATTCAAGTGTTGCTAATCTGGAGCCCACCGGAAGAACAAAGCTGCAATTCAAGAGTTAGTAATCAGGAGCCCACTGAAGAAGAAAGCAACAATTCAAGTGTTGTTAATCAAGAGCCCACCCGAAGAACAAAGCAATAATTGAAGTGTTGGTAATCTCGAGCCACTTGAAGAACAAAGCAGCAATTCAAGTGTTGGTAATCTGGAGCCCACCTGAAGAACGAAGCAACAATTCAAGTGCTGGTAATCAGGAGCCCACCCGAAGAACAAAGCAATAATTCAAGTGTTGGTAATCTGGAGCCACCTGAAGAACGAAGCAGCAATTCAAGTGTTGGTAATCAGGAGCCCACCTGAAGAACGAAGCAACAATTCAAGTGTTGGTAATTAGGAACCCACCTGAAGAACAAAGTAGTAATTCAAGTATTGGTAATCAGGAGCCCACATGAAGAACAAAGCAACAATTCAAGAGTTGGTAATCACGAACCCACCTGAAGAACGAAGCAACAATTCAAGTGTTGGTAATTAGGAACCCACCTGAAGAACAAAGTAGTAATTCAAGTATTGGTAATCAGGAGCCCACATGAAGAACAAAGCAACAATTCAAGAGTTGGTAATCACGAACCCACCTGAAGAACGAAGCAACAATTCAAGTGTTGGTAATTAGGAACCCACCTGAAGAACGAAGCAGTAATTCAAGTGTTGGTAATCAAGAGCCCACCTGAAAAACAAAGCAACAATTCAAGTGTTGGTAATCAGAAGCCCACATGAAGAATAAAGCAACAGTTCAAGTGTTGGTTATCAATAGCCCACCTGAAGAACAAAGCATCAGCTCATGTGTTGGTAATCAGGAACCTACCAAAAAAACAAAGTAGCAATTCAAGTGATGGTAATCAGGAGCCCACCTGAAGAATAAAACAGCAATTCAAGTGTTGCTAATAAGGAGCCCACCTGAAGAACAAAACAATAATTCAAGTGTAGGTAATCAGGAGCCACCTGAAGAACGAAGCAACAATTCAAGTGTTGGTAATCAGGAGGCCACCTGATGAACGAAGCAACAATTCAAGTGTTGGTAATAAGGAGCCCACATGTTGAACAAAGCAACAATTCAAGTGTTGGTAATCAGGACCCAGCTGAAGAACAAAGCAGCATCTCAAGTATTGGTAATCAGGAGCCCACCTAAAAAATAAAGCAGCAGCTCTAGTGTTGCTAATCAGGAGCCCACCTGAAGAATAAAAAAGCAATTCAAGTGTTGGTAATCAGGAACCCACCTGGAGAACAAAGCAACAATTCAAGTGCTGGTAATCAGGAGCCCACCCGAAGAACAAAGCAATAATTCAAGTGTTGGTAATCTGGAGCCACCTGAAGAACGAAGCAGCAATTCTAGTGTTGGTAATCAGGAGCCCACCTGAAGAAAGAAGCAACAATTCAAGTGTTGGTAATCAGGAGCACACATGAAGAACAAAGAAGCAATTAATGTGTTGGTAATCAAAATCCCACCTGAAGAACAAATCAGCAGTTCAAGTGTTGCTAATCAGGAGCCCACCTGAAGAATAAAGCTGCAATTCAAGTGTTGGTAATCAAGAGCCCACCTGAAGAAGAATGCAACAATTCAAGTGTTGCTAATCAGGAGCCCACCCGAAGAACAAAGCAATAATTCAAGTGTTGGTAATCAGGAGGCCACCTGATGAACGAAGCAACAATTCAAGTGGTGGTAATCAGGAGCCCACCGCAAGAACAAAGCAGCAATTCAAGTGTTGCTAATCCGGAGCCTACCTAAAGAACAAAGCAACAATTCAAGCGGCGGTAATCAGGAGCCCACCGCAAGAACAAAGCAGCAATTCAAGTGTTGCTAATCCGGAGCCTACCTAAAGAACAAAGCAACAATTCAAGCGGCGGTAATCAGGAGCCCACCGCAAGAACAAAGCAGCAATTCAAGTGTTGCTAATCCGGAGCCTACCTAAAGAACAAAGCAACAATTCAAGCGGCGGTAATCAGGAGCCCACCGCAAGAACAAAGCAGCAATTCAAGTGTTGCTAATCCGGAGCCTACCTAAAGAACAAAGCAACAATTCAAGCGGCGGTAATCAGGAGCCCACCGCAAGAACAAAGCAGCAATTCAAGTGTTGCTAATCCGGAGCCTACCTAAAGAACAAAGCAACAATTCAAGCGGCGGTAATCAGGAGCCCACCGCAAGAACAAAGCAGCAATTCAAGTGTTGCTAATCCGGAGCCTACCTAAAGAACAAAGCAACAATTCAAGCGGCGGTAATCAGGAGCCCACCGCAAGAACAAAGCAGCAATTCAAGTGTTGCTAATCCGGAGCCTACCTAAAGAACAAAGCAACAATTCAAGCGGCGGTAATCAGGAGCCCACCGCAAGAACAAAGCAGCAATTCAAGTGTTGCTAATCCGGAGCCTACCTAAAGAACAAAGCAACAATTCAAGCGGCGGTAATCAGGAGCCCACCGCAAGAACAAAGCAGCAATTCAAGTGTTGCTAATCCGGAGCCTACCTAAAGAACAAAGCAACAATTCAAGCGGCGGTAATCAGGAGCCCACCGCAAGAACAAAGCAGCAATTCAAGTGTTGCTAATCCGGAGCCTACCTAAAGAACAAAGCAACAATTCAAGCGGCGGTAATCAGGAGCCCACCGCAAGAACAAAGCAGCAATTCAAGTGTTGCTAATCCGGAGCCTACCTAAAGAACAAAGCAACAATTCAAGTGGTGGTAATCAGGAGCCCACCTAGAGAACAAAGCAGCAATTCAAGTGTTGGTAATCAGGAGCGCACCTGAAGAACAAAACTACTGTTCAAATATTAGTAATCAGGAGCATACATGAAGAATAAAGCTGCAATTCAAGTGTTGGTAATAAGGAGCCCAACTGAAGAACAAAACAACAATTTTAGTGTTGGTAATCAGGAGCCCACCTGAAGTACAAAGCATTAATTCATTTATTTGTAATCAGGAGCCCATATGAAGAACATAGGAAGAATTCAAGTATTGGTAATAAGGAGCCCACCTAATAAACAAAGCCGCAGTTCAAGTGTTGGTAATCAAGAGCCCAATAGAAGAATAAAGCAGCAATTCAGGTGTTGCTAATCAGGAGCCCATCTGAAGAACAAAGCAATAATTCAACTGCTGGTAATGAGGAGCCCACCTAAAGAACTAAGCAACAATTCAAGTGTTGGTAATTAGGAACCCACTTGAAGAACAAAGTAGTAATTCAAGTATTGGTAATCAGGAGCCCACCTGAAGAACAAAGCAACAATTCAAGTGTTGGTAATCAGGAGTCCACCTGAAGAACAAAGCAACAATTCAAGTGTTGGTAATCAGGAGCCCACCTAAAGAACAAATCAGCAATTCAAGTGTTGGTAATCTATAGCCCACCTGAAGAACAAAGTTGCAATTCAAGTATTGGTAATCGGGAGCCCACCTGAAGAACGAAGCAACAATTCAAGTGTTTGTAATCAGGAACCCACCTGAAGAACAAAGCAGCAATTCAAGTGTTGCTAATCAAGAGCCCACCTGAAGAACAAAGCTGCAATTCAAGTGTTGGTAATCAGGAGCCCATATGAAGAAGAAAGCAACAATTCAAGTGTTGCTAATCAGGAGCCCACCCGAAGAGCAAAGCAATAATTCAAGTGTTGGTAATCAAAAGCCACCTGAAGAATGAAGCAGCAATTCAAGTGTTGGTAATCAGGAGCCAACCTAAAGAACGAAGCAACAATTCATGTGTTGGTAATCAGGAACCCACATGAAGTACAAAGCAGCAATTCAAGTATTGCTAATCAAGAGCCCACCTAAAGAACAAAGCAACAATTCAAGTGTTGGTAATCATTAGCACACATGAAGAACAAAGCAACAGTTCAAGTGTTGGTATAGCCCACCTGAAGAACAAAGTAGCAGTTCATGTGTTGGTAATCAGGAACCTACCAAAAGAACAAAGCAGCAATTCAAGTGATGGTAATCCGGAGCCCACCTAAATAATAAAGCAGCTATTCAAGTGTTGCTAATCAGGAGCCCACCCGAAGAACAAAGCAATAATTCAAGTGTAGGTAATTAGGAGCCACTTGAAGAACGAAGCAGCAATTCTAGTGTTGGTAATCAGGAGCCTACCTGAAGAACGAAGCAACAATTCAAGTGTTGGTAATCAGGAGCCCACATGAAGAACAAAACAGAAATTCAAGTGTTGGTAATCAGGAGCCCAGCTGAAGAACAAAGCAGCAGCTCAAGTATTGGTAATTAGGAGCCCACCTAAAAAACAAAGCATCAGCTCTAGTGTTGCTAATCAGGAGCCCACCTGAAGAACAAAGCAGCAATTCAAGTGTCGGTAATCAGGAGCCCACCGCAAGAACAAAGCAACAATTCAAGTGTTGCTAATCTTGAGCCTACTTAAAGAACGAAACAGCAATTCAAGTGGTGGTAATCAGGCGCCCACCAGGAGAACAAAGCAACAATTCAAGTATTGGTAATCAGAAGCCCACCTGAAGAACAAAGCAGTTGTTCAAATATTGGTAATCAGGAGCGCACATGAAGTACAAAGCAGCAATTCAAGTGTTGGTAATTAGGAACCCACCTGAAGAACAAAACAACAATTTTAGTGTTAGTAATCAGGAGCCCACCTGAAGTACAAAGCAACAATTCATTTATTGGTAATCAGGAGTCCACATGAAGAACATAGGAAGAATTCAAGTGTTGATAATCAAGAGCCAACCTAAGGAATAAAGCAGCAATTTACGTGTTGCTAATCAGGAGCCCACCTGAAGAACAAAGCAATAATTCAAGTGTTGGTAATGAGGAGCCCACCTGAATAACAAAGATGCAATTCAAGTGTTGGTAATCAAGAGCCCACTTGAAGAACAAAGCAGTAGTTCAAGTTTTGGTAATCAGGAGCCCACGTGAAGAACAAAGCAGCAATTCAAGTGTTGGTAATCAGGAGTCCACCTGAAGAACAAAGCAACAATTCAAGTGTTGGTAATCAGGAGCCCAACTAAAGAACAAAGCAGCAATTCAAGTATTGCTAATCAGAAGCCCACCTGAAGAACAAAGCTGCAATTTAGGAGGGCTCCTGATTACCATCACTTGAATTGCTGCTTTGTTTTTTGGTAGGTTCCTGATTACCAACACATGAGCTGCTGCTTTGTTCTTCAGGTGGGCTATTGATTACCAACACTTGAACTGTTGCTTTGTTCTTCTGGTGGGCTCCTGATTACCAACACATGAATTGTTGCATTGTTCTTCAGGTGGGCTCCAGATTACCAACACTTGAATTGCCGCTTCGTTCTTCAGGTGGGCTCATGATTACCAACACTTGAATTGCTGCTTCGTTCTTATGGTGGGATCCTCATTAGCAACACTTGAATTGCTTCTTTATTTTTCAGGTGGGCTCTTGATTACCCACACTTGAATTTCTGCCTTGTTCTTAAGGTGGGCTCCTCATTACCAACACTTGAATTGTTGCTTTGTCCTTCAGGTGGGCTATCGATTACCAACACTTGAACTGTTGCTTCATTTTTCAGGTGGCTCCAGAGTACCAACACATGAATTATTGCTTTGTTCTTCTGGTGGGCTCCTGATTAGCAACACTTGAATTGTTGCTTTCTTCTTCAGGTGGGCTCCTAATTACCATCACTTGAATTGCTGCTTTGTTTTTTTGGTAGGTTCTTGATTACCAACACATGAGCATCAATTAAGTGTTGGTAATCAGGAGCCCACCTGAAGCACGAAGCAATAATTCAAGTGTTGGTAATCAGGAGCCCACATGAAGAACAAAGCAGCAATTCAAGTGTTGGTAATCAGGAGCCCACCTGGAGAATAAAATAACAATTCAAGTGTTGTTAATCAAGAGGCCACCTCAAGAACGAAACAACAATTCAAGTGTTGGTAATCAGGAGCCCACCTGAAGTACAAAGCAACAATTCAAGTGTTCGTTATCAGGTGCCCATATGAAGAACACAGTAGCCATTCAAGTGTTGGTAATCAGGAGCCCACCTGAAAAACGAAGCAACAATTCAAGTGTTGGTAATCAGGAGCCCACATAAAGAACAAAGCAACAATTCAAGTGTTTGTAATGAGGAGACCACCTGAAGAACAATGCAGTAGTTCAAGTGTTGGTAATTAGAAGCCCATCTGAAGAACGAAGCAGCAATTCAAGTGTTGGTAATCAGGAAACCACCTGAAGAACAAAGCAGCAATTCAAGTATTGGTAATCCGGAGCCCACCTGAAGAACAAAGTAGCAATTCAAGTGTTGGTACTCAGGAGCCCACCTGAAGAACAAAGAAGCTATTCAAATATTGTTAATCAGGAGCACACATGAAGAACAAAATAGCAATTAAAGTGTTGGTAATCAGGAGCCCACCTGAAGAACAAAACAACAATTCAAGTGTTAGTAATCAGGAGCCCACCAGAAGTACAAAGTAATAATTCAAGTATTGGTAATCAGGAGCCTTCATAAAGAACAAAGGAAGAATTCAAGTGTTGGTAATCAGGAGCCAACCCGAAGAACAAAGCAGCAACTCAAGTGCTGGTAATCAGGAGCCCACCTAATAAACAAAGTAGCAGTTCAATTGTTGGCAATCAAGAGTCCACCTGAAGAACCAAACAGCAATTCAAGTGCTGGTAATCAGGAGCCCACCTAAAGAATAATAAAGCAATTGAAGTGTTGCTAATCGGGAGCCCACCTGAAGAACGATGTAGTAATTCAAGTGTTGGTGATCAGGAGCCCACCGGAAGAATGAAGCAACAATTCAAGTGTTGGTAATCATGAATCCACCTGAAGAACAAAGCAACAACTCAAGTGTTGGTAATCAGGAGCCCACCTAAAAAACAAAGCAACAGTTCTAGTGTTGGTAATCAGGAGCCCACCTGAAGAACAAAGCAGCAGTTTAAGTGTTGCTAATCAAGATCCCACCTGAAGAACAAAGCAACAACTCAAGTTTTGGTAATCAGGAGCCCACCTAAAAAACAAAGTTGCAGTTCAAGTGTTGGTAATCAGAAGCCCACCTGAAGAATAAAGCAATAGTTGAAGTGTTGCTAATCAGGAGCCCACATGAAGAACAAAGTAGCAATTCAAGAGTTGTTAATCAAGAGCCTACCTGAAGAACAAAGAAACAATTTAAGTGTTGGTAATCAGGAGCCCACCTGAAGAACAAAGCAGCAACTCAAGTGTTGGTAATCAGGAGCCCACCTAAAAAACAAAGCAGTAGTTCAAGTGTCGGTAATCAGGAGCCCACCTGAAGAACAACGTAGCAGTTCAAGTGTTGGTAATCAGAAGCCCACGTGAAGAATAAAGCAGCAATTCAGGTGTTGCTAATCAGGATCCCACATGATGAAGAAAACAACAATTCAAGTGTTGGTAATCAGGAGCCCACCTAAAGAATAAAGCAGCAATTCAAGTGTTGCTAATGAGGAGCCAACCCAAAGAACTACAAGGTAACGTAAAGTATTTTTTTGGTCTCAAAACTTAGTAACTCGTGGTGTCGACTCCGATTATGTGTTAGGAATGTGTAGAATCAAGAGCCCACCTAATCAACAAAACAATAATTCATGTGTTGGTAATCAGGAGCCCACCTAAAGTACAAAGCAACAATTCAAGTGTTGGTAATCAGGAGCCCACATGAAGAACAAAGGAAAAATTCAAGTGCTGGTAATCAGGATCCCACCTGAAGAACAAAGCAACAAATCAAGTGTTGGTAATCAGGGGACCACCTAAAAAGCAATGCAGCAGATCAAGTGTGTTGGTAATCAGGAGCCCACCTGAAGAACAACGTAGCAATTCAAGTTTTGGTAATCAGGTGCCCATCTGAAGAATAAAGCAGCAATTCAAGTGTTGCTGATCAGGAGCCCACCCGAAGAACAAAGCAATAATTCAAGTGTTGGTAATCTGAAGCCACCTGAAGAATGAAGCATCAATTCAAACGTTGGTAATCAGGAGCCCACCTGAAGAACGAAGCAACAATTCAAGTGTTGGTAATCAGGAACTTACCTGAAGAACAAAGCAGCAATTCAATTATTGGTAATCAAGTGCCTACCTGAAGAACAAAGCAATAATTCAAATATTGGTAATCAGGAGCCCACATAAAGAACAAAGCAACAGTTCAAGTGTTGGTAATCAACAGCCCACCTGAAGAACAAAGCAGCAGCTCATGTGTTGGTAATCAGCAACCTACCAAAAAATAAAGCAGCAATTCAAATGATGGTAATCAAGAGCCCACCTGAAGAATAAAGCAGCAAATCAAGTGTTGCTAATTAGGAGCCCACCCGAAGAACAAAGGAATAATTCAAGTGTTGGTAATCAGGATCCACCTGAAGAACGATGTAGTAATTCAAGTGTTGGTAATCAGGAGCCCACCGGAAGAATGAAGCAACAATTCAAGTGTTGGTAATCATGAATCCACCTGAAGAACAAAGCAACAATTCAAGTGTTGGTAATCAAGAGCCCACCTGAAGTACAAAGCACCAATTCAAATATTGGTAATCAAGAGCCTACTTGAAGAACAAAGCAACAATTCAAGTGTTGGTAACCAGGGGCCCACATGAAGAACAAAGGAAGAATTCAAGTGCTGGTAATCAGGATCCCACCTGAAGAACAAAGCAGCAACTCAAGTGTTGGTAATCAGGGGCCCACGTGAAGAACAGAGCAACAATTCAAGTGTTGGTAATCTGGAGCCCACCTGATGAACAAAATTACAATTCAAGTGTTGGTAATCGGGAGCCCAACTAAACAACAATGCAACAATTCATTTATTGGTAATCAGGAGCCCACCTGAAGAACAAAGCAGCAGTTCAAGTGTTGGTAATCAGGAGCCCACCTAATCAGGATCCCACTAGAAGAACAAAGCAGCAACTCAAGTATTGGTAATCAGGGGCCCACCTAAAAAATAAAGAAGCAGATCAAGTGTGTTGGTAATCAGGAGCCCACCTGAAAAACAAAGTAGCAAATCAAGTGTTGGTAATCAAGAGCCCACCTAAAGAATAAAGCAGCAATTCAAGTGTTGCTAATCAGGAGTCCACCCGAAGAACAAAGCAATAATTCAAGTGTTGGTAATCTGGAGCCACCTGAAGAACGAAGCATCAATTCAAGTGTTGGTAATAAGGAGCCCACCAGAAGAACGAAGCAACAATTCAAGTTTTGGTAATCATGAACCCACCTGAAGAACAAAGCAATAATTCAAGTGTTGGTAATTAGGAACCCACCTGAAGAACAAAGCAGAAATTCATGTGTTGGTAATCAAGAGCCCACTTGAAGAACAAAGCAACAATTCAAGTATTGGTAATCAGGAGCCCACATGAAGAATAGAGCAACAGTTCAAGTGTTGGTAATCAATAGCCCACCTAAAGAGCAAAGCAGTAGCTCATGTGTTGGTAATCAGGAACCTACCAAAAAAACAAAGTAGCAATTCAGGTGATGGTAATCAGAAGCCCACCCGAAGAATAAAGCAGCAATTCAAGTGTTGCTAATCAGGAGCCCACCCAAAGAACAAAACAATAATTCAAGTGTTGGTAATCAGGAGCCACATGAAGAACGAAGCAGCAATTCAAGTGTTGGTAATCAGGAGCCCACCAGAAGAACGAAGCAACAATTCAAGTGTTGGTAATCATGAACCCACATGAAGAACAAAGCATTAATTCAAGTGTTGGTAATCAAGAGCCCACCTGAAGAACAAAGCAACAATTCAAGTGTTGGTAACCAGGAGCCCACATGAAGAACAAAGGAAGAATTCAAGTGCTGGTAATCAGGATCCCACATGAAGAACAAAGCAGCAACTCAAGTGTTGGTAATCAGGGGCCCACCTAAATAACAAAGCAACAGTTCAAGTGTTGGTAATCAGGAGCCCACCTGAAGAACAAAGCAACAATTCAAGTGTTGGTAATCAGAAACCCACCTGAAGAATAAAGCAGCAATTAAAGTGTTGGTAATCAGGAGCCCACCCGAAGAATAAAGCAGCAATTCAAGTGTTGCTAATCAGGAGCCCACCTGAAGAACAAAGCAACAATTAAAGTGTTGGTAATCAGGTGCAAGGCCCCGTAAAATTTTGTGCCTAAAACCTAGTAGCTCATAGTGTCAAGGTCTGAATATTGTGTTAGGAATGTGTAGAATTCTTCACCGCGGTTCGGGCCCTCGGTGGTGATCTAAGCTTTAAAAATCAAATGAATAAATTTTTCCAGAAAATTGTCAATTCTGCGGTCAAGAATACGGTCACAGATCAGGTATGCAGACCGCATTCCTACCGCAGAGTGAAGCAAAAAATTGGTCTAAGATGATGTCAAAAATGCGACTCATTCTGCGATCGCAAAATCGAAATGCGGGCCGTATTCCTACCGCAGAGTGTAACAGAAGATTTGTCAAAAATTGAAGTTAAAATGCGGTCAATTCTGCGGCGCATTATGCGATCGCAGAACACGAATGCGGACCGCATTCTTGTCATAGATCGTGTCAGAACATTTAGGTTTTGAGGAGCAATTCTGCGGTCCATTATGCGGACCGCATGTCTACACTGCGATCGCAAATGCGACCGCAGATCTCACCCGGGCTTCTATTTTTCTAATTTTAAAACCCGACCCCCTTTCTAATATAACGCCCTAACCCCTCATTTTTACACATTCTCTGAACAAAATAAGAGAGAGGGAGGAGAGATTCTTGAGGGAAAAGTTCATCTTCTTCAAAAATCGTTTCTCGAATTGCTTGGTCCGAAAAATTCTAAAGCTAGTGTCTTCATCTCCATTTCTAAAGGTAAAAACCCTAACGCTTTTTCCCTTGATTTTCAGATTCTAATAGAAAGAGGGATTTTTATGCATTAATTCTTGAAAATGGAAGTCAAAACACTCATGCATGTTCTTTATACCTAAAGATTAGTAAAATGGAAATGGGTAGAAGTAAGGGGAGGTGCTCGATAACCCAAATAAGCTCGGATAGTAATTGTGAATTTCGTTTCTAAGATATATGTGTAACTTGTGACCTAGATTGACGCTTCTAGATTATTGGGTAAATTGGAAGTAGGAGATAAAAGAAAAAGAAACGAAATTCGACTCCAGGTATGTATGGCTAAAACCCGCTTTTATTAGAAATCGAGCTCCGTTGGTGCTTACGAACGTGTGGTAAGAGTTGAATTGGCTAGTGTATTGATTGTTATTACGAAATTAATTGATGTAGATATATCTATACATATTCCTGAAGGACGTGCCTCAATGTGAATAACGTGCCAATCTTGATAATTAGAGAATGATGAAAAGTATAATTATTTGTTGTGCCTCAATGTGGATAACGTGCCAATCTTGATAATTAGAGAATGATGAAAAGTACAATTATGTGTTGAATTACTTGGGCTATAAGCCGACATTTAAACAAAGAAATGCTCATGTTAGCTATGTGCATACTTACCTATGATTTGCAACTTGAATTATCCTTGAAATATGTGTCTATGATCACAACTTGTAAAATGAATTTTGAAAAGGGAAAATGATGTGATGATGGTGGCGATGAGTGCCCCAGGAATTGTTATGATATGTGTGGGATAAAGATTTGAAGGTGTTGACTGATGAGAATTGAGTAATGCCTCCAATGAGGTGACCTAGCCGATCGGGTCGTGATCGGACACCTTGCCACACACATGGTGGTAATGTGCTGATATTGGATCCTAGATAAGGGAAATGAAATATTGATTGAGAGTAATTCCTCCAATGAGGTGACCTAGCCGATCGGGTCGTGATCGGACTCCACTTGAGATGGAGGTGGTAATTGAGAATAGGGGTGAGCACGTGACAGAAATACCCAAATCTATGTTGTGGAAACTGTTTGAAAGATTATATGAATTGCTTCTTTGATTTGCCCATATTATTTGTTTGTATTTGTTGATAGTTCTTTCTAGTAAAATGCTGTTTAGTTATACATACCGGTACAATTCAAATGTACTGACGTCCTTTTTTGTCGGGGGTGCTAAATTCGTGTTATGATTGTAGGTGGTTCTGTAGCAGGCACTCTACTCCACCGGTAGTAGCACCTCCTCCACTTTCCATTAGCTATATTGGTGAGCCCCTTTATCCTCAGGGCCCTGCGTGGCTTATGCCGCTGTTCTTCCCGGAGTCTTATTTTTTTTTTTGTATTTGTATAAGGTATAGCCGGAGCCTTATTGCCGACATTTTTGTATTATCCTCCAGTTATATGTAGAGGCTCCGTAGACAGGTTGTGGGTAGCGTCGGGTATTGGAAATTAAAAAAGAAATATTGATGTACATAAGTCTATCACTTGTAATACCTTAAAGTGGCGAAATGATGTTGCTAATGAAACTGAAATGGAAATCATTAATTATATGTTGATAGAATTTTATTAACGAAGTCTGTCTGGGTTGGGTAGTATGCATGAAACCTGCCAGGCTTGCTCAGTCGGGTTTGCTCGGTTTAGCGCTGGTCGCGCTCCTCGGATTTTGGGGCGTGACAAACTTGGTATCAGAGCCTAAGGTTTTAAAGTGTCCTAGGATGTCTCGGAGCCATGTCTAGTAGAGTCCTTCTTGTCGCTGTGAAGTCGACCACATCTATAAGTTGGAGGCTATTCGGACATTTAGGAATTTCACCCTTCTTTGACACTCCAATCGTGCAATAGAGCTCAAGTTAGGGAGATAATTCTCTCTCTAAGTCTTATTCTCAACATTGGTTACCTTGATGCCATAATCCGCAAATTTGAGGCATGTAAGGAGGGATTGATCCCACCATTGAGTCCGAGCGGATTTCCCAAGGGCTTGTTAGGAGAATGTATTGAGATATGGATAGATTGGCAAAATACATCGCTAAGAAGGGAGCATCCTTGTACTTATTTATATCTCTGCACCATCAGACCAGGTGGCATATCAGAATGTAACCTACGTACGTTAGAGATGTGGAGTCGAGGAGTATCGATTAAGCTATTTCCATACCAACCTAACGTGGTTAAGTGAGTCAAATTAGAATTTCTACTCATTGTATATGTACATCCATATTGAGGAGTTATCATAAACATGATCTTAACAAGGTGTTGAATAACAAAACATTTAGTGTACCGACTCTTTGAATGGGACGCATTATTTACAAAGTCTCCCAATCATAGTTTTATTATTCGCAACCTCCTATGGAATTGAGCTCTATAAGTATGTTTATGAATGGTGTTATAACGCTATTGATACTTCCCACTCGATTTTCCTAAATTCTCACCAAGGGATTATATCCGATGAATATCTTCCAGAATCTTTTTATTCAATTGGACAAAATCTATTCGGTTGAGCCTATACATTTAAAGTTTTCCTATGTAGTGTCAAGCTCCATGCAAAGTATCCCAACGTTGTGATCCTTTTCAAGTCACTGTTTTACTCAGTTGTGTATATGGATTAAGTGGTTTGAATAGTGAATCTACTCTCTTGCGAATATCATCCTGGAAGCTCCTCACTGCTTAGTAACATAAGGGTATACCTTAACACCTATCACAAGAGTACATGTAAATCGAAATGGTCCCCGTGTGCATAAATTCTCTCTGAAAATTGAGATCCTCACAACCACTTCATAAGAAGATCATGTGTTGCCATAGCTTTCGCGTCCCCTTGGGACATCCCACAGTAAGTAACTCACCTCGTCCTGGTATTGTGGTTGCTCGTGGCATGGTCGTATATTGCAGTTGAGAGCTAATATAGCAGAAGCGTGTCCAACTTGTAACAAATGGTTATCTCCCCGTTACACCTCCATAACGTGTGTTGATTGTGTTCTTTAGTTAGTGAATTCATTGTGCTAGTTTTCCCACACTTGTTCGATAACCATGAGAGAATATATCCTTCTATAAGTGATAGTAATGCTTTCTATCTTGTAAGAACCATTGCTAGGCTCTCCGTCAAGACCAAGCAACACCTTTGGGGGTTATTATGGCACAACGCCAGTTTCTCATGTTTTTCTGTCTTTCATTAGGATCTGTGTAGTTCCCAAGTTGAAATCTATGAAGGACTAATTAAGGGCATCAGCAAACCCTCCACGATCATTCTATACTATCTCAATGGGTTCCCATATCACTTCAAGTTCATCAAAGGTTGATAGCATGTTGCAATTGCTAAGATCGAATGATCTCCTCTCGATAATGGATTATCTAAAAATGTGTTAGTCCAACGATCTGCTTATCAGTCTAACTCTCGCCTATAGCTTTTGGGTTGACTAGGGAGAAATACACCTATTAACACATTCACATGTAAACACCCTTCTCTCAGCCATGTCTTATAACATCTCCCAATATGGCTCGTAATAGCTGGTTGTATAAAGGTGTGTTGTAGAGCTTCATTATGAAGTAAAGTCGCTAAATATAATTGGATTTTTGAATTCTGGAGCTATACATCACGTGATTACCTAGAGAGAGAGACCTTCTTTCAAAAATATAGCTTCTTATAATCTCTTTATATTACCACCATTCCTAGTGGTTACAATGTAAAGGTTACTTCTATAAGGCACTTTTCCTTTCTTTTCAGTTATCTTGCATCGTATGTCGTGTACCTGTAATCTTCGATACATTATTATCTCGGTGCCTCAACTAGTTATCCAGTGATATGATCTGATTTAATTAACCTAACTTTTATGTACTCTACAAACGCCCTGGGAGTGGGTAAATTTCCCCTTTCCTATAGATTTTAATGTCTTCAACTCTATTTAAGCTTGTCGATTCCAAGTGGTTCTCTTAGTTGTGATGCCTTACCATCCATTTTTCACCTGATAACTCTCATTTTATGTTTCATGGCTTCTAAGGAGAAAGTCTTATATCATCAAGAGCGGGGACATATTCCTTTATTAAAAATTAATAACCTATGCTTGTACTCCTTGTAGATGCTCTTCTAACGATCATTTACCTGCTTTGCTTGTCCATGTGACTAGATGACCAAGGTCGCTTATTCCTTATAAATGCATTATGATGGCTCATTCTTTTAAACTTATCCATGGGGGCACTTTGAGGCCTTGTTCTATACTAACTTGTAATGGTTTTAACTACCCTCTCGTCATTGTTATTGATTTTCTAGGGCTACGAGGGCTTGTCTCTTGGGTTTCAAAAGTAATGATTTTCCTAAAATTTCGACATTCAATTGCCATGATTTCAAACCAAGTGTATACCTTTTTCCAAAGTCTTAAATGGGCCGGATTGGTTGGGTTACACGACTTTCTTCTCACTCGACTTCTAGAATAATTGACTATATCAGTTCCATACGAGGATAGTTTTGCTACCATTGTCATTATACCTCCCTGGGAAGACAGGAGTGTCATTGTTTTTCTCCATGGACCATCATGTTAACCATTAGAACGCCTCTAACCAGTGCATGATTTCTTCCCATCATCTAGATGTCCAAGCTATGTGATTTTACTTGAGAAAATGATGAGATTAGATGCCCTCAGATTTTTGAACATATCATGAGCATATCGATTTGAAGGACAAGTTTGGTAGTGCCTTTAGTTCCCTCGTATATGATCAATTCTCAGGAAGGGGTTAAGTTGAAATATAATAATCTCGTAAGCATTCAACTTCCCTTCATCCTCACGGGCTTGTGGCATAGATTTCCTGTGTCAAGTAATGTTAAGAGTGTAATCCAACTGCATGTAATTTGAAACCCATATCACATTCAAGGTGCCAGAATATTCTCATTCTTGATAACTGGATTTTCCCTACACTCCGGGGAACGACTGGGTGACGTACTTGAAAATTCCTCTTTAATGGTTCCTATTTCCAGTGTACGAGTTACCCCGATGCTTTAATTGTCTAATGATTGATGTCGTCACAATGATTGACCGGATCAGCATCACTAATAGAAATCCTCGTGCCTCTTAGTATGTAACCTCATGGAATGCTCTGCTCAGTGCCTAAAATGATTCCTGAATAACTCCAGTCCGATCTTGAACTCTGTTGTTCCACATTGTATTAGATCCCTTGAGTGTTGTAAGTTTAGACGAGTCAAAGATGAAGCTTCACAGTGTCATCATATGCATATTGGATAGGTAATTTTATGGTCAATTTATGACAACAATCTTAGGGTAATCGTTGAAGGTCATCAAGGGTTTAGTGGGAGTGTTCTCCTAGAGACCTAGAGTTTGGAGGGTGAACAGACTATTTTCAATGTTTTCCCCTGAAAATGTATGTGAGTTGATAATAAAGGTAGCATAAGTTTATTCCACAATAGGCCGCACTAGGAATATGAAGTGTTCCCATGGCTGTTGCCATATATTCTGTAAATTCACATGTCTATGTCTAGAAAAGTAAGTGGAGATCAATTGTGTATCATTTTGGTGGGAATTATTGAAGGTGAAGATAGTGATAGTTAGATTATGCAAGATATCAAATTGTTATCCTCGTTATCTAAGTTTAGGGGTCGAAATTGTTCATGTGAAGGTATGCTGGCGAAGTCTGTAGATATAAGAGGCCATTGAAGGCCGAGAGTATTGTGGAGATAAAATGTTTTCTCTTGATTGCATAGCAGTTGGTTTTGATTTGAAAGGTACCTTCTAAGTGTTGTAATTTGAGATTGTGCGGTCCGTGGCCAGTATCATCATGATAAAGTAGTATTTGTAATGCCGAGGTAATTTTCATCGATGTAAAATTATTGTGGTGCTTCATCGAGTTGAGGAAGGCACATGGAAAGCGGAAGATGAAATAAAAGAAAGAAATCCCCATCTGTTTGAACAAGTATAGTAGTGATCGTGCGAATTTTTACCTCTAAGCAAACTGATGTTGGGTTCCACTTTGTACAAAGACACCCCATATCTCCCCTAAATGCTTTACTACTGGAGTTCTTCAAGTCGTGCCGAAATTGAATGTGTTGCGATTATTCGAGTCATACGCAAACCCTTCTTGGTAATGATAAGTAATTGGCTTATGATAGTATAGGTTGGTAATGATTAATTTATGTGTATATAGTGAATCGAAGAGGTTAAAGTATATGGGGGTTCATTGTAGTAATCAAACTATGTGTAAGAAGGTGTCAAGTGATTGAATATGTGCAAGTATTGAGGAAATGAATTGTATACCAGTTGTAGGGATAATAGGAGTTGTGTAATGGTTCTTGGAAATATGTTTCAGGGGCTCTATGACAGGTATATATGTCCATAATACAAAGGAAACTCTGCCGAAGTTTCTAAAAAATTTAGGAGTTAGTCAAAATTTAAGGTCTTGAGGTTGGTGACAAAAGAGATTATTGTATTAAGCGTTTAAGTCGGAATCTACTCCTCATTCGAGGACGAATGATCCTGGGGGGGAGAATGTAAGGCCCCGTAAAATTTTGTGCCTAAAACCTAGTAGATCATAGTGTCAAGGTCCGAATATTGTGTTAGGAATGTGTAGAATTCTTCGCGGAGAGCAAGCTCGCCGCGGTTCGGGCCCTCGGTGGTGATCTAAGCTTTAAAAATGAAAAGAATAAATTTTTCCAGAAAATTGTCAATTCTGCGGTCAAGAATGTGGTCGCAGATCAGCTATGCAGACCGCATTCCTACCGCAAAGTGAAGCAGAAAATTGATCTAAGATGATGTCAAAAATGCGGCCCATTCTACGATCGCGGAATCGAAATGCGGACCGCATTCCTACCGCAGAGTGTAACAGAAGATTTGTCAAAAATTGAAGTTAAAATGCGGTCAATTCTGCGGCACATTATGCGACTGCAGAACACGAATGCGGACCGTATTCTTGTCGCAGATCGTGTCAGAACATTTGGGTTTTGAGGAGCAATTCTGCGGTCCATTATGCGGACCGCATGTCTACTCTGCGATCGCAGATGCGACCGCAGATCTCACCCTCGCTTCTATTTTTCTAATTTTAAAACCCGACCCCCATTCTAATATAACGCCCTAACCCCTCATTTTTACACATTCTCTGAACAAAATAAGAGAGAGGGAGGAGAGATTCTTGAGGGAAAAGTTGATCTTCTTCAAAAATCGTTTCTCGAATTGCTTGGTCCGAAAAATTCTAAAGCTAGTGTCTTCATCGCCATTTCTAAAGGTAAAAACCCTAACCCTTTTTCCCTTGATTTTTAGATTCTAATAGAAAGAGGGATTTTTATGCATTAATTCTTTAAAATGGAATTCAAAAAACTCATGCATGTTCTATATACCTAAAGATTAGTAAAATGGAAATGGGTAGAAGTAAGGGGAGGTGCTCGATAACCCAAATAAGCTCGGATAG